>VDFB02081961.1:0-37465 GCA_007258455.2 Sequoia sempervirens
TAAGTTTAGATTGAGAAACAAAACTGCAAGAGTTTGGCTAGCAAAATGATCTCTTCCAAAATGAGAGAAAAGAGGGGGTATTTATAGGATTTTTGAGAATTCCTAGGGGAAATGGATGGCCAAGATTGAGCCACCAAACATCAAGATGTAGGGCTAAGGTGAGTTGAGAACTCACAAGCCCCCACATCTTGACATGCGGCATGGGATATAGCCCTAAAAGGTGAAGTGGACATGAGGTGGAAGGATAAGACATGACATGGAGGGGGTACAAAGTACCTTGGGATTGGACAAGATCTCATAAAGGAGGTCCTTGTCCCCATGTGGGTGAGAGGACATGTGAGGAATTAAAAATTCCTCAAATATCCTTATGGGGATGAGAGAAGGAATGAAATTCTTAAATGCATTTGTATTAAATGAATTAAAAATTCACAAGGGGAATGGAGATTCCTGCTCAAAAAGGATTTTTAATAGGGTTGACTCAATTAAGGATTAGACTGTGAGTACTTGATTAGGACTAATTAATGAAGATTAGTAGAGTTAGATTTCATATGTGACTTGATGTGACAAGTCAAATCATAGGGAAGAGTAATGAAGGATTAGAGGAGGTTAGGTGGGCTAAGAGAGATTAGAGGCCAACTTGCAAGTTGAGGATGTGACACATCCTAATCAAGATTAGTATGTGCACATCCTAATGATGGGATTAGAAGAAGGATTAAGATTAGATAATAAAAGATGGAGGATGTGACATGAAGGGAATTAAATAAATGGAATATTTATTTAATTCAATTGATGGAAGGAGGATTAAAGAGATAAGGTATTATTGATAAAAAACCTTAGGGATTTGGCAGAATTAAAGTTATTAATTAAATAATAGTAGTATTACTTAATTAACGAAAGTAAGATGAAAGGGGATGAATTTGGATAAATTAAGTGTCCAAATTTAGATGTCTACACCTAGCAAACAGGTGCCATGTGTAGTTAACTCTTCTCCTTTGTCTACTATTATTCTAATCATAGTCCTTATCATTGTACATAGTCCTTATCATTGTATATAGTCCATGGCCCTGTACATAGTCCACTTCCTTGTACATATCCCTTAGCCTTGTACATAGTCCACTATCCCTATACATAGCCCTTATCTTTTGTGTCCATCGCTTGAATACACCATTCATAATAAGTGGTAGTATTTCCCATAACTTGGAACAATTGACATTGAGTGCATTTCATATCCCCCATTTTACCCTATTCATAATCAATTGGTCTTATACTCGACTGGGGGAAAACACTTGACTCTTCCATTCGCTGTGTTGAAGACATAAAACCATAGACAAATCCACAAAAAATCATAGCATGACCTGAGAAAACACAAAAACATCAAAAAAATTCAAAAAGACAAAAAAATCAAAACATTTCAAAAATCCAAAAAACTGAGTCAAAGTCAGTCGCACTTGTCAGTCTTTGTCATTTGTCGAACTACATTGCCTCTGCGACTAGACGTAGGCAAATCCATCTGCCGATGTGCCCCCGAGGCATTAGGTCAGTTCATTTAGGTTTGTCTATATAAATTCATGATTCAATCCATATGTCTATATGACAAGGTCATTGGTCGTGTCGAACTACAAGGTCTCTACGTGTACAACATAGGCAAGGCCATCAATCGATGAGCCCCTGAGGCCACACTAGGTCAGTCCATTAGGGTTTGTCACATTCACTTTCACACACGTCTTCTATTTGTAGTCAGTCTTGTCGGTCAAAGTCAAGTCAAACTGCAAGGTCTCTACGTGTATAACGTAGGCAAGGCCATCAATCGATGAGCCCCCGAGGCTGCACTAAGTCAGTCCTTTAGGGTTTTGACATCACACACAATCAATTATCAACGCATTGTCTCAAGTCATGCATCAATCTGGTGAACAAGTCAGCAATGTCTCTAAAGTCAAATCAAACAACTTGCCAAACAAAACAATCAAAATAGATTCACAAATGTCTACTACAGGATCTGTCCTTCCTGGAAACAGACATCATCATCATGGAAATTAACCTGTATCTTGTTCAAGATGAGTCCTTCCTGAATACTAATATCAGAAAAACAATCTATGTCTTATACAGGATGAGTCCTTCCTGCATAATCGACAAGGTTAAACAATCAAACATAGCCTTACACAGGTTATCACATCAACAACATCTAACTCAACGTCTTATACGATACATGTCTTTCTGAAACTAGGCTTTGTCATGCCTTATATAGATAGTCATAACATTGAAACGAGACTCATAGTCTTATCTAGTATGTGTATCTCCTGACATCAGGCTCTATCAATCAATCATTTTATCAATCAAAACAAATCAAACAAACAGATCAAGTTTTGGCAAATATTTTACTGGCTTTTTGACTTTCTGACTTATTTATCTTATCTTTTCATTTGACTTGATGACTAAGAATTATCTTACTAGCTTTCTCAAGGATGTCCCATGAGGGATTTAGAGAAGCAACGATGTATCAGAATTCTATTTTCTTTGACTGCTGTTTGTCGACTATCTTTTAAATTTGATTTTGAGTCATGTTACTAGTTTCCTCAAGGATGTCCCATGAAGGATTTAGAGGAGCAATGACGTCTCATGACCCATCTTTTACTTTGTTTTCTATCTGTGGTTTGTCTTGACAAAAAGACTGGGGCAACTTCTACCCTTAGTATGAGTTAATGACAATCCTTGTTTGCGACTATCTGTTATTAGCAAGTGGATGACCTTGCACACCTTGATTTATGTCATATCATGGTGTTTTTCTCCATTTGTATTAGTCCTGCCCAATGATGATAAAGTGCAATACCTTTTGTGATACAGTGAAACATCGAAGATTGCTAATACTAACATCTATCTCTTGTCTTTCGTTCTTTCTCGATCTTTATTTCCGTACTAACAGTTCTTCTTTCTTGCATTATGACGGAGTCCTGTGACACAAAACATTATACATCATCCTGCATCAACGTACATGTTAGAAAAATACATACATATAGGCATATTTCATATCTAGATCATCATGGCATAATAGACATTCATCATCAAACAATACATATCATAAGCATTCCATGTACAAAGCAACTGTAAATATATGCATCATATTACATTTTTATAAGCATCACATGTAGCCAGCATTATACATATAACATCATATTGCATCTCATAATTTATACATTGCATACATCACATAGAATCAACATTATCTCATTAGCTGCATAAACATCATAAAATACATATACTCATCCATCACATAGGCATATCATATAAACATCACATGTATAAATAAAGACTACATAATCAATACATAGAAATGCATATCATGAGAATCACCACCAAAATCATATATATATATATATATATATATATCACTCAACCATGTCACATCACAATGTCATAATGTATCAATAATACATGGAAGCCCGCAGGCTATAAGATCATAATACAATGTCTCGATGCATCTCAAGAAGTATCCCTATCTTAAACCGCCACTGCTATCATGCCTGGAGTGTGTGGACGAATGATGATGGGAACTCGATGACCTATGAGCAGAGGGAGGTCTGTCATATGGACCTGCTCTGCGTGGCTGCTCCACCCCCTCTGTGCTAACTGTCCTACTATGGGTCCTGGTCTGGGACCTGCTACTATGTGCCTCTGAGAAACTGGGAGCCTGTCTCTCTAGCAAAACCTCTGCCTCATACAAATCCCGATAGTATCTCTCTCTCCCCAGCTCTAACTAGCTCTTTGGAAAAATCGGTTAATGGTCCTGTGCATAATGCCCTTAGCTCTATAAATCTTTTCTCAGTCTCCTGTCTCCGAGCTATGGCCTGATCCCTATCCATCACTGCTCTATCCCTCTCCATCTGATACGCATCCCTCTCAAACATGAGAACTCTCATCTACTCCTCCAAGGATGCAACCTGAGCACACAATGTATCTGTATCCGGATCCACTGCCCCTGTCTCATCCTGTTTTTCCCTCACTCTCCCATCCTCCTCCTCATCTAACTCCTCCATGATTTGATCCTGAATCTCTCTCTCGTGATCATCATCCTCATCATCATCCTCCTGGTAGGCACCCAATAAACTCAAGGCATCAATCTTTGCCCCCTCTCTGCCTACCTCCTCAGTACCTATCTCCTCCTCTGCTGGGATGTCTGGAATAGCCGCCTCTGTAGGTTGCACCTCCTCTCCGCCTATCATAGTATCCACCTCTTCCCCTCCTCTCCCAACATCTGGCATGGCCACATCCTCCTCTCCTCGTCCCTCCTCATGGATCGGTGACAATGGTGGCCCTCGTCCCCTCTGACCACGTCTCCCTCTTCTACCTCCACGTCGTCCACCTTGGCCATCATCTCCTCCATCACCATGGCCTCCTCTGCCTCCCTAACCTCTACCTCTACCATGCCTGCCTCATGGACCTATCCCTCGCCGCTCTACCAGTGCTAGCTGCTCTGGATCCGTCAGTGGAATCGATCTGTGTATTGCCCACCACTGATCATACTCCTCTGTCATCCCTAGATCTGCTAGGCCATCCCTCCATCCCCATGGAAATGCCTATAGTGCATCTATGTCTACCTCTGCTATGGCCACTGGAATCTCTAGACCCCATTGCAGGACCTCTCACAAGGATCTCGCAAACTCTGCCCATCCTCTAGGCACATCCTGCACCTCTCCAAACTGCCGCAGGACACGATCTGGCAACTAACGCTCTATAATGTGGACATGTGACACTGTCCGCCCGACTAAGAACTGTGTCTGTCTACAAAATGGCAAATGCTCGTCCTCATCTGACCACTCGTCACAACCCAAGTATGGTCTCCATGTAAACTACTCCATAGTGTCTATGGCATGTCTAAAATAACCAGTATCTCCTATGTGGTGCTAAGTGTTTGCCCCCACATAATGAAAGGCGTAAGGAGCTCCATGTGGAAGATCAACTATCACAAGTGGCCAAAAAATGGCAATGTGCTCCCACGCCCATATCATCAGGAGCATGGTACCATAACTCATCGACTATGCCTCTCGGTAGGCAATATCATGCAAATGGAAGTATAACATCTTGAGCACACATGAACCCCAAGCATAAACAACTCGATGCTCTAGCATGCCTACTAGCATCTCCCCCCACCCCATGGGAAAACTATGACCTCGGCGGTCAGGAAGTACTATCCCACCTATCAATGTACACAATAGATAGTCTAGTTGTCTATAGCTCTAAGCCAACACACGCCACCTAATCTAATAATCGTCAAACCCTAACTGCCTAATGTTAGCATGTGGGTAATATCTACACATCTCGGTTGCACCCCTCTGGGTATCATACGTCACCTGTGTGCCTCTAATAGGAAGTCTAAGGATCCTATAGACATCCTCTAAGGTAACCGTGGCATCTCCAATCGGTAGGTGGAAGGACAATGTCTCTAAGTGCCACCGCTCACACAAAGTTGTCAATAATCCCTGATTCGCCCAAATCTGAGGCATGTCTGTCACGTGCAGTAGACCTAGGTGCCATATGATTCATTGCTCTGCAAGCCACAGACTATCTTTGAATCAAAACGTTGTCGGTCTTGACTCCCATGTATATATCGTGTCTAGCACAACCTGCAATGGCATTATACATGTCTCATGTCAGCCTCAATCATCTATTCTAGTGCAAACTAACTATACTAAACAAAATTCAAATGCGTTGCTCTTTTGCACATGCATCATTATTTTTCCCATGCATCACTATTTAACATATGTAGTGCATAAAATTCATATGCGTTGTTATTTATCAAATGCGGCTAATTATATCACATGCGTTACACTAAAATCATATGCGTTGAAAAATAAATGTTGTGTTGCAAATTATTCAAATGCATTTCAAAATAAACACATGCGGCTATTCTAAATGCAAATGCGATGCAAAATGTCAAATGCAGGTCATAAAATTACAAATGTGTTAAACCACAGACTAACTAGGCAAAACGGCTAACGGGAAATTGTAAATGCAGCTTTCCGTAGACAAATGCGTCATTCGCGCACACAAATGCAGTGATTTATCAAAATGACACATATCTAAAACTAACATTAAATGCATCAAAACATGCACAAATGAAAATTTTCAAAAGCCAAGTTTTAGGTACATATTGGGGGGTCCGCGTCGGCTAGCCTCTAGAAGGTCTAGATCCTGTAGGCGTGATGATAAGTGTTCGGAACAGGCAACATCCTCGCTATGGGTGCAGAGCAAATTCTCAATTCTAGGGCTAAGTGGGTGAAAATGAATTGGTTTTTACCCATATTCCTATATATACCTAGGGCTTAGGTGGCATTTATGTCCTATTGGCCATGTTAGCTTCCCATTTCAATCAGCCCGTACCCGTCCTTGACATTTTCAAACTCAATTCTACAAACTCCACTGCATTTCTGCCTATCCAATGGACTAATCGGGAGCATTTCCAAATTTTTCTGAACTTTTCAAAAATTTGTCAATTTTCTCGAGGGGGCATATCTTCACCTATTTTACACTGGAGCATTATTGGGGCATTTTTTTTATCGATTTTCTTTGACACAACACCGAAATGACATTGTATCAAAGAGGGGCAAATGTAGACATCAAAAATTGGTTTAAGCCTGTGACTTCCATATTCTTCATAATTCGTATTCTTCATGGTCATGATTAAATAATGTCAATTATTTAATTATTCTCTATAGTCTTCATTTCTTCTATTAATTAAATAATTTTAATTATTTAATTAATTCACACTTTTCTTTATTCTATCTGATTAATTAAATAAACGCTTTTTATTTAATTATGTTACTAATTAACCTTATTCTTCTTGTCAAATTAAATAAATTTTATTTAATTTACTCTTTATCATATTTCAACTATAATTAAATAAATTCTTTATTTATTTGATTTATTCATTTAAATCCCTACATCATTTAATTAAATAAATCTTATTTATTTAATTATTCTTCAAATATTGGGTCTTGAATTAAAATGAATTATTTAATTCTATAAATTCTATTTTAGCATTCCTCTATATTTGATAATTATGTGAGTTATCTAAGTATTCACTTTTACTCACTCAACATCTATTTTAATCGCTTCATTAACCTTGATTTAATGTCCGAGGGTTTTCTCGAGTAATCTCTTTGTCAAATCATTCAATCGTCCAGTGCTAACTCAATTGCGTGTACATGCATATTAATTAAATATTCTTATTTAATTAATTAAACCTTGTGTGTGCATTTGAACAAGAGTTGCTTTAATCAATCTTTATCTTTGTCATGCAAAGATATTTCTTTTGTTTTTGAATACCAAAAGAAGATTAAATCATTTATTTAATCTTTAATCCTATTTCTAATTTGTATCACTCGTGTCATTACTAACTATCATCAAAATGCATGTCTAATCAGTCAATCTCAACCGTCTGTTGATCTTTCAATCATGGCCTATCATTCGAATAATCATTTTTCTATAAATTGATCTGTCATTCTTCATTCCAATCTCTCTCAAAATCGAAATCTCTTTTTGAATCTTGCGAGCACTTAATCTTGAATCTTTGATATTTTGCTAATCACTATCTTAGGCTATACTTGCATGAACTTACGAGAAATATGAGGGCAATTATACTACACAAGCAAAATGGAGAAGGGCAATCAAGATGAATCATGGAAATACGTTTGAAATCGGTGAGATTGTTTCAATTTGTTTACGTTTTACTTTCCTTTGTTCTTTGTTGCTTAGCATTAGATTGCATTTAGATTTATATTGCATGTTTTCTTTTAAACTGTTTCTTGTGCATTTTCTTGGCATTACAAAAGCAAAGGGAAAACTACCAATGGAGCTCCGTAGGAGCAAAAGACTTAGAAATTTCTTGGGTGGTGAACCTTGGTCAATTCAAGATGAGGACTTTAGGACTCCTTGACCACTTGGAGCTCAAAATAGGGGGCACACAAAATGAGGCAAAGGTGAAAAAGGAGGATCCCCATTTCGAACGAGGCGTGTGTGCCATAGGCACAACAAATGGAGACCCTATTGGGAAACGCTCTAGAGAGTTCTAAGAATAAAGATTCACTCAAAACCAAAAATTTCTAGTTTTGCAGACCAAAATCTAGTTTCCATGAGTGAACTAAAAGACTTGAAGGAGGACAGGATCCTTAGCTAAATCAAATCACAAGAGTATCTCAAAAGTGTGTGCATAGTGAGTTCATTCCCTTTCCTCAAAAACCATAATGCACAAGCCTTAATCAATCAAAGCAAGCTAGGTAAACCATCTAACCCTAAAAGTGACCTGGGCATTGCTCCGCTGCTAGTCAACGTCCATAGCCCCAATGGAGTTATCATTGTGACCCAATGAACATTTCTCTATTTCCAGTTGGGTGTCCATATCCCCAATAGAGTTGCTAGCACACCCACACAGTTGCTTGATTCAACATTTCCTTTTCTTTTCTTTCTTTTCTAATATTTTCTTTTGGTGATTTTTCTTTTTCTCAACTTCATATGCATTAAAGATCATTGTGGGTTTGGAATCATAGTGGTCACTGGAGCAAACTTAATATTTTTTTCCCATTGAGACCTCATAACAACCATCATACGGTTCTTCATAAATAATTTAATATGTGCTTCGTGCATGATTTGAGATAAATGTGAAAGGATTCAACCAAGGGTCCTATTCTAGGTCAAGTCAGAGTCCAAATAAGTAAACCACTCCATAGAAGCGATAAAAAATTAATAGTTGTTAGTGAATACTTATCTAGAGAACACACAAAAGCGGGCACCAAAGTGACCTTTCGTCAAACCAAGCATGACCACCGCATCAGGCACCGAGGAACACCCTCGGCAAAGAAAAGTAGCCAGGAAAGCAAGCAAAATGAAGCAAAAGTGCAAGAGCGAAACAAAGGAAACCTAATCTAACCTATATACAACTATATACAAAGATGAGCTCAGAAGCTTAGGGGCAGAAATAATGCTTGAGATGTTGTCCATTGACAGGAAATGGGACATCCTCTCTAGTTAAAGTTTTGAGGTGAAAGGCATTATCTCCCAGAATCTCGAAAATCTGAAAGGGGCCAAGCCAGAGCTTTTCAAATTTTTCATGTCCCCCTTTCTTTTTGTGGGCCTTGTCCCAACAGAGGACTAAATCAAAAATCCTAAAGGCCTTGACTTTGGCTCAACAATCGAACCATCTCTTGACCACACCCTGATGTTTGGAAAAAATTTCAATTGCGCAGTCACGAACTTCTTCTAAGTGTAGTAGCTCAACTAAGCGGGCTTCCCTACGGTCTCCCTCCTCATAGTAAGTGTTGAGGAATTGAAGGGTGGGAATCTTCAAGTGGATGGGAAAGATGGGCTCCAAACCATAAACAAGGTGGAACAAGGAATCACCCAGGGAAGCCTTATGGCAGGTGTGATCTACCCAGAGGGAAAAACACAGCTGGGTGTGCCAGTCTTTGGGGTTCTTGTCAAGTAGTTTCTCAATCATAGTGATCAGATTTTTGTTTGCAGATTTAGCTAGGCCATTGCCTTGGGGATAATAGTTGGACGAAAACTTGAGGGAAATTCCATAATCAAAGGCCCAACTAGAAAATTTGAGCAAGGAAAAGGTGAGGCCATTATCACACACAAGAGCATAAGGGCAACCAAAATGATTCAAAATAAAGCTTTCCAAGAAATTAACAACTACCTCAATTGTACATTGTCTACATGTTATTGCTTATGTCCATATAATACAATAATCAGAGGTGGTTAGAATGTACCTATGGCCCATGGAGAAGGGAGGGCTTCCCATGCAAATGAAGTTGAGACCCCATTGAGTGAACAGTCTTACCTCTAGGACTGGTTGCAGCGAGACAAAAATGTTTTGTTCTCTGGTTGCAATAGTCTGGCACACGTGACATGTCCTAACATGATTGTGAGCATCCTTAAACACCATCAGCCAATAGTACATAACCCATAAGATTTGGTGAGCAGTTGAAGGGCCAGATCCGTGACCAGTGCCAAACTTATCATGAAATTCTTTTAATATGTGTGCTACTTCGTCTTTCCCAAGGCATCTAAGGTAGACCCCTTCATGGTTTCTCTTGTATAGTATAGACCCTT
Organism: Sequoia sempervirens; assembly: GCA_007258455.2. Taxonomy (NCBI): domain Eukaryota; kingdom Viridiplantae; phylum Streptophyta; class Pinopsida; order Cupressales; family Cupressaceae; genus Sequoia; species Sequoia sempervirens. The sequence continues at coordinate 10,105 of VDFB02081961.1, forward strand.
GCAACATGTAGTTGTTTCTTTTCAATCAAAGGGCACACTTTTGGACTCCATGTAAGTGAGGTTGGCACTTGTTATTCAACAGTTAGTAGATAGTGTCATCATACCACTCCCTAAGGGAGACGTCTTCCAGTTGGTATAGTTGTACAATGAGTTCGGGTCCTGCCTCGGCCTGTGTTTCAACTATTGTTTAGGTGAGAGCCTGTCCTCGGACCAACTTCATGGGCTGAATCTCGATGTCATATTCCTACAGTAATGTGACCCATTTTTCTCTTCTTTCTCCTAGCTCATTCTGCATCAGCAATGTCTTTACTGCCAGATCAGGCACAATGGCAAACACTTTATTCTGCAAGATGTAATGTCTAAATTTCTTGACTCCTCTAACTAATGCATATGCTTACTTTTCAACATTGTGGTATCTTAGCTCAGCATCTTTCAGCAAGACACTCATGAAAGCAATAGGGTGTTCACTTCCTTCATTATCTTTCTTAGTCAATATGTTGGCACAAGAATATCTGAAGCGAATGAGTAGATGTAGAAGGGCTTTAGATAATCTCATCTAACCAACACTAGTGCATCAAAAATCACTTTTTTTATTTCCTCGGAGGCCTGCTTCACCTCCAGAGTCCATTCAACTTTGGCATCCTGCTTCAACGTGGCATTGAATGGCTTGACTATCTCAATGAAGCCAGTGATGAATTTTTTGATGAAATTTATCTTTCCAAAGAAAGACTTTAGTTCCTTCTTGTTTCCTGGGAGTTGAATCTTTAGAATTTATTGAATGCATTTAGCATCTATCGAGAGTCCCCTCTCTGAGATCATGTACCCGAGTAGTTTGTCTTCCATAACTCTAAAGATGCACTTCTTTGAATTCAAGGATATCCCAAATTCTATGCATTTCTAGAAGACTTTGCACAAATCAGAAACATGATTTCCTTGCTTCTTTGAAATCACCGTAAGATCATCCATGTAGATGATAATGCACTTTCCAATCAGATCTTTAAAGGAAATATCCATTGCACATTGGAATTTTGTGCCAACATTTATCAATCTGAATGGAATTCTCCTATATGCAAAGGTTCCCCACTTGGTGGTGAATGTTGTCTTATGCCTGTCCTCATATTGTACCATAACCTTATTATAACCATAGTACCCATCCAAGAAAGACATTATTTGGGATCCATTAACTATCTGCAACACCTCATCCAATGAGGGCACTGGGTAGTTGTCTTTCTCTGAAGCCCTATTCAAGTTGCGAAAATCTACACACAATCTTATTTCTCCATTTTTTTTCCTCACCAAATTGGCCACCCATGTGGAGTGTCTTGTTGATGGGTTTTTTTGCACTTCTCAACACAAGTAATACATAGGTGTATCACCTCTCTTGAAAGGAAATCTCCAACAAGTTGTTGAAAATTACCCCAAGGTCTCTCAGGTGTGAGGTCTTGACTTGCTTGGAATATATTAGTTGGTTGATGTGTTTTTCTAGTAATACAGGGTGGTCTTACGTATGAGTTACAAAGCATGCGAAGTTGGGTCTACAAATGTAGTTTTAAAGTGTTGGAAGTGAATGAACAGTGGTTTTCCACTCAAAATAACAAGATGAAACTCACCAAGTTCATCTGATTTAGCTTCATGGTGATGCTTGAGATCCTACTTTAACAAGGGACTAAAAGAAATAGCAAAAAGGAAAGGGTTAAGGAAGTTGTTCTAAATCTAAGCTATGAATGAATAGTAACAATGGTGGCTACTATAGTAGACAAGCTTCCTAAACTAAGTTTTGCTTGACCATGAGAAACCTATAGCTACACAAAACCAGTGCAATCTTCTAAGATCTGTTGATTTTCAAATTGCACATACACATCATGAACATGCAATTGAACTAGGTTGCAGCAATGACATAAAGAAGCCCAGGCTAACTTTACACAGTAGTTTACCATCAACAAGTGCTAAAAGTATGGGCTGAAAGCTCATCAAATACTATAATAGCAACATCATTAGAACAACCATTCAAGAAACTAACACCTAAAACTAACTTGGAAGTAGAACCATGCATGCATAATTAACAAACTCAAAAGAAACACCCATAAATCATGCAATGTTGCTCTCTATTGCTACAGAATGCCTTTACACTAGTTCTCCAACCATTTACAAATGAGGAGCAAGCCCCTATTTATAGTTTTCCAAAGCCCAAATGAATGGATAGGATTAATTTACAATGTGTGGCCTAGATTCATTACAAGTTAGGGTTTCACCTACCCCCAAATATTTCACAATTTAAAAAATATTATTGTCTTTTCCCTATTTTGTCATCTAGTGACCCTAGTGTTGTAGCATTTTTTTCCTATAGTTGATTGCCCTTTTGTTGTAGCTGAAACTATTTGAAGGTTGTCTTATGTTTGATGGATTCACAACATTCTTTGGTCAATCAGATGTATCTTGTTTACATATTTGAATCCCTATAAAATGAGCTAGTTGTCCCCTCTTGATCCAATGAAACAACTCTTGATGGATCATGATTATTTGATGAAAGAAATAAAACAACCTCCTCTGGCCCCAAACTTTCAGTAGACAACCATATGTATCCTTGGCACTATTTCCCTTTGGCAGGTTATCATCTATTTTTTAGTCATCCTTGATGAGTTTTAAATGCATCACTTGTGAATTAAGGTCTCCTCCTTGGATCAAGTCCTAAGTCGAGACTTATTTCAGTATAGTTCCATGGACATGTATCAATGGGTTTTTTTTTGAAGGTTAGCAGATTAGATCAATAAATATAAAACCCAAAGAAAGCTATTAAGCACAATGAAAGAAAAACAATAAAATGAAATGATTATACCAGATAATCCTTGAAACTTCCATGAATCACCTCCATAACACCTTCTAACTTGCTGCAAGTATGTGATTGTTGCCATTAGATCTGAGTGTGTGAGAAATGATTATGACCAAGACAAGTCCAAAGCAAGGTTTGAAGGATTTAAATGACCATAATGTTATCATGCAAATGATAAACATTAAACTAATGCCAAATGTAATATGAATGTGCCTATGCCTATGAAAAAATGCCTGAGATTGAAATCAAGTAAGACAATGCAAAGTAGTCTAAGTATATGAAGTGTATGTAATCGTGAGTAAGCATGTGTAAGTCTCTAAAATGTGAGAAAAATTGACATTTTATAGAAAATGCAATTTTAGACAAACGGTCGATATTAAAAGTTGATGAAAGCCTAAAATCAGGGGTCAAGATTGCATGTGACAACCCCTAATTAGGGTTAGGGAAAAAAATCTGAAATAAGCAGCCAAGATGCAATTTAAGAAAATCACATCAATGGTTGAAAAAAAATGTGACAAGAGGATAAAGATTGGATAAAAAAGAAAGATTTCAAATATCAAGAAGATAAAGATTGAACAAAAAGATGAGATTTGGAAAATTAATAATTTTACAAATTATTTGATTTATGGAAGAATATTACCATTTTTGAATTAAAATTAATTCAAAATATGGATTTTGTGTGACAGTAAATAATCTTTTTAAATTATTTACTAAAAAGAAGTGGCAGTTAGCATGTGAGGCCATTTTAAATTATTAATTTTATTTAAAATGAGGGAAATGTTAAATAAAGCAATTATATAATTAAAGATAATTATTTAATTTAGAGAATGTGATTAATAATTAAATAAATTAATAAATCCATTTAATTATTAGAAGATTTAAGAATTAGGGGTTCTCCCTGTAGCATGATGGCAAGTCACTTGGCCCTATTGATAGGGCATCCCAGGTTCGATTCGCTCCAACTTCCTTAGGTGGATGGAGGAAGGTGTACAGGAGGCATTGTCGATGACTTATTACAGCACAAAGTTCAAGTGTGGCAGTCGAACCTGACAGAAGGTGTTCGGAGGTCAGAGGATTGTCAGAGGACACTAGCAAGGAAGGCATGGATGATTGGCTAAGGGAGGATGTGTGGGGAGCTTAGGAAGAACAGAGAAGGCCTTGCAAAGGTACAAAGTGAACTGAAGAAGATAGGAGGAAGGAGGAAAGGAGAGAAGGAGTAGAAGTAGCTGTGAAGAGTAGAGAAGTGGTGGAGAGAAGGAGGTCGTGGGAGGAAGAAGAGGAGGTAGAGGAGAAAGAGGCTACGGAGGAGGCCCGAGGAGGTAGCAGAGAGGCAAGACGGATGGAAGAAGGGGTTGAGATGGTGGTCTGGGGTTCAGTCCAGGAACTTGGTGCACAGTCAGCTCACCCATCAATGACTATTGTTGATGGTTGTTTTCAAACCTTGACACATAGTGTCTCAGTGAGCACAATGAAGAGATAAGGAGAGATGATGGGGATGAGGTCCCCCAAAAATGTGGCCTCACTAGTTCATAGCTCCAATCAAAAGCACTTACGGGTCAAAAAAAAAAAGATTTAAGAATTAGTGACATTAAATAAATAAATAAGATATATTTATTTAATAATCAGGAAGACATAATGAATAAAGATAATTAAATAAATTGATAAATTTATTTAATTATAGGAAGATTTTAGACAATTAGTGACTTATTGATTAAATAAATAAAATTTATTTATTTAATAATCATGAAGAATAAATAGAAATGAATTAATTAAATAATTATGAATTATTTAGTTAATAGTCGAAAGTGGACCAAGGACATAATTAAAATGTCATGATTATGCTAGGACAAAAGTGGTAAAAATAGATCATGTAGGCCTAGGTCATTTTTATGTGTCTACATTTTTCCCCTCTTTGTCCTAATGTAGCATGTTGCATTGTGATAGAAAATAAGTTAAATTCATGCCCCAACGAAGGTACAGAGTATCAATGCCCCCTTGGGAAATTTTTCAAATTTTGGCCTGATGACAAAAGAATTTGGAAAGTCTCCCAACAAGTCAATTTTGTGACGGGATAGATAATGGCGCAGACAGTTTCAAATTCTGACATGATTAAAGCACCCAAAAGGGTGGTCAAAGTTGGTCAAAAAGAGCCTCTAATAATAAAAGATTTGAAAAATACCATTTTGACCATATAAATAGGTTGAAAAAGGGGTAAAATTCAATTCATTGTCACTTTTCACCCTAGCAAATTTGAGAGCTCAGAGCAAAGAGAGCAAACATGAGGATGATGATCCCAATCATAGAGCACCGCGACTACATCATCCAGACATTCAAACAGCTAGACGGCACAGACCTGGCGGTGAATAGCTCGAACTCACTTTTTCATTGTCATTTTGCACACTTTTTGAGGGTTTTTAGGTTAGGGAACGAATGCACTGCACCGCATATGTGTGCACATAAGCCACATTCACATTCACATTCGACGCATGTGATGCCTCGCAATGAAAATGCAAAGGGCCATTAGGTTAGGATAAGGAATTGCAACGCATTTGCAAAAAAGTGCGACACATTCACAAAATCATGCCACAAATGAGAGTTATAATGCCACATTTGACATGCTGCAATGCATTCTCTAGTTCAAATGACACATTCGAATGAAGTGACGTATATGCAAGAAATCGTGATGCAATTGCTCTGTTGCAATGCAAATGCAAGTCAGAACGATGCAATTGAAGTATGGAGTGACGTAAACACCTTTTCACAACACAAATGAAGTCAACATGATGCATTTGACTTTGACTTTGACCAAGGCTAACTTTGTTTGACTTCAAATTTTGAATGCTTTAAGTTCGGTAAATGAGAATGATGCTTTAAATAAGATGCTGATGTGTGTTTTTCCATGTGTAGAGATAGTTAGAGCCCATCTATACTCACAAGAGCAGACCGTCGACTTACATATTTTGGGACTAGTTGATAGATCAAGAGGTCAGGCAATTGATGTGATTGGGTCTTTACTATGTCGCCTATATGCCCATTATCCTATAAAATAGGGGACTTCTGACAACACTTTGTGAGAGATGGCACTTGGAGACATGCTCCTTCCATTTACAAATGAGGGAGGCTACTGTGATGCTTGAGGATGTATACTGGATTCTACACATTCCTATCAGAGGAGAGCGAGTTGTGTATGATCCACATCAGAGAGTAGAGGCCATGCTAGAGTTATACAAGGCAGATGACACCGCAAGCCTTGGTGTGATTTCATATGAGATTCGGTGAGAGTATCTTGTAGAGCACTACCCATGATGGGACGCCATGTTATGTACACTGATTGTTGGGGTCCTCATTGTAAGGAAAATTAGATGCGAAAAACAATTCTCCTAACATCAATACCTTAGGAAAGAATGTAGATACACTTTAAAATTTACAATTATAGTCCAACTAAGATGCACTATGAAGTAGATAACAGAAACAGAGTATTTGACAATCACACATGAACACCAAATATACGTGGGAAAACCCTTACGGGAGAAAAACCCACCACACCAAGAGAAATCACTTTGTATTACAGTAATGAAGATTACATACAAATTCCAGACTTATCTTTCTAGTGTCATTATACAACAACATTCACCATGAACATTCTTCGAATAGAAAATTTCAAGTTACAACCTTTACAGATTAGAATACATTCACTGATCAACAACAATCTGTCGAACCAACCAACCGATCACAATCTACAATCACAGAGTATATCCATGTCGAACTCTGTCTGTAGAACTTCCTCACAGAATTGTCACAACAAACCAACTGCTAACAGTTCACATTCGGCTCCTCCTATTCGTCCATGAGATGCCACATCGGAAAGTCTTACTCGGTCAACAGAATTCACACTGTGTTGGCATCTCGGTGAGACACTAACAGTGTCTCACCAATGCCACATAACCTTCATACCGAAGTCGCCAAGAGTAACCGATATCACCAAGATGTTCCATCAAGCTTCATGTGTTACACCGAGTCACCAAGCAATCGCCCAGACCTATCGCTTTTTCCAGGAGATCATAGCAAGTCACCAAAAGTTATACCGAAGTCACAAGTCATATCGAGCTCCAAAGAACAGTCAACAAGACATACCGATCTCGCCAAGAGGTTTCTCCCAGATCTCTATTGTCACCTTGAAGCTATCAACAGTTGCTAAGACATACGCCCTTCACTGAGAGATCATACCAATCTCCATATGTTACCCCGAAGGCTCCAACATAAAGCACTGTCAGTGAGACATGTAACTCTCGCTAAGACTTCTCACCAAGCTCTAGGACTTACCCCAAAAGCTTCATCTATCCTCAAGAGTTATACCAAAGATCCCAAAAGATGTTTCTGTTGGTGAGACCTTCAACGTTCGTTGAGATGTCTTCCCGAGACCTTTGAGTTACCCCGATAGCCAACCCTTGAGCCTCCATCGGTGAGACATTTGCATATTGCCCAAACTTCATAACAAAGCCTCTGTGTTACATCGATAACTCTTGAGTGTGTCCCTGTCAGCATGACTTTCATCTATCGCTAAGACCTTTCTCTGAGACTCTTTGTATTACAGCGAAGGCATCATATGCATTCTTGTCGGCAAGACATTCACTGTTCGCTGAGACTTCCCCCCGAGTGTTGAAGTCACTCTGAAACCCCAGTCGCCATGAGTCTCTCTGATTCACGATTGAATGGCCTGTCGGCCAGAGGTCTCTCAAGTGCTACGAGGTCATACCAAACACTCCTTGTCACAGTGATAGCTCCATAGTAAAAGCATTCAGCAAGACAAAAAATAAGGTCACAGCGACCTGTTCAAAACATGATGCTACCAATCTACTAGTCGGCCAGACAATGAAGATGTCACACCAGCTTGACTCTAATGAAGGTTTCAGCCTATGATTATTGAGGCATATTTCCAACAATCTCCCACTTGACGAAGATCACACAAGCACCTCTAGAACACAACATAACTTACTGAAAATCATGGGCACTAAGGCCCATTGAACTGGCACACCACCTGAACTTGTTTATGCTCACTGGCTTCGTCAATGAATCTACAACATTCTCTAGAGTACCAACCTTTTCCAAACTGACATTTCCATCCTCCACCATATCTCGTACAAAGTGGTATTGTAAGTCTATATGTTTCGTTCTGGCATGGAAAGTAGGGTTCTTTGCTAGAAAAATTGCACTCTGACTGTCACAAAAAATTGTTATTTTCCCTGCATCAAAACCAATATTAGAACACAAACATTTCAACCAAACTGCTTCTTTACAAGCATGAGTAGCTGCCATGTATTCAGCCTCCATGGTGGACAAAGTGACTACAACCTGCCGCTTGCTCATCCAACTCACTGCACCACCATTCATCATGAATATGTATCCACTGGTGGATCTCCTACTGTCAATGTCCCCTGCCCAATCAAAATCTACATAACCTTGAACGCTGAGAGTCCTTTGTGATTCAACCAAGTTCCCATGGTAACACAAAGCAAAATCTAAAGTGCCCTTCAAATATCTGAAAACTCTCTTTACAGCATCCCAATTTGTTCTTCCTGGATTATCCATAAATCGACTAAGAACTCCCACTGCTTGGGAAATGTCTGGCCTTGTACAGACCATTGCATACATGAGACTGCCTACTGCACTAGCATAGGGTACACTGGTCATGTCCTCCATCTCAGTAGGATATTTTGGACAGTCCTCAATAGATAGCTTCATTCCATGCAAGACTGGAACAACTAGCTATTTGCAATCATTCATACATAATCTCTCAAGAACAGTCCTAATATACTTACTCTGATTGAGCCATAGTTTTCTATTCTTCTTGTCCCTGGTTATCTCTATCCCCAAAATATACCTTGCTGCACCAAGATCCTTCATTTCGAACTTAGTAGACAACTGAGACTTAAGATCAGAAATCATTAGCTTACTATTGCCTATGAATAGCATATCATCAACATAGAGAGCAATAACTAATACTTGATCACTTTCAGCTTTATAATATACACAGTGATCAGATTTTGATCTCACAAATCCCAAAGACAATACAAAAGTATCAAATTTCTGCACCACATTCTAGGTGAGATTGCTTTAACCCATATAGAAACTTCTTTAATTTGCATACCAGTTTTAATTTTTAACAGTGCTCAAAGTTAGGACATATATAGATTTCTTCTTCAAGATCACCATGAAGAAACAAGTTGTCTTCATATCCATCCGCGCTCAACTCTTAAGTTTATGTCACATAAGTGACAAAAGAAATCATAGATGTCAGTTTTCTGCTGCTGTGAGGAAAATATTTCCATAATCACCCCTCACCGAATAACCTTTGCAACTACCTTTTCCTTGTACTTTTCTACACCGCCATCCAGACTAATCTTTTTTCTTAAATACCTATTTGCGTTTCATGTAAATCCTTTTTTTTTCCTCAGGCAAAGGCACCAAACTCCAAGTTTCATTTTTCTCTAATGATTCCATCTGTTCATTCATGGCTTCCAACCAAGAGCCTGAATCAGACATTTTAATTGCCTCTTTTATAGTCCTAGGCTCATCAGTACTAGAAATCAAAGCATAGGCACAAGTAGAATCAATCAATGAGAACCCATGCCTATTTGGTTGTTTTCTTTCACGGGTTGACCTCCTCAGTGGCTGAGGCTGAGGTTGTTCTTCTTCTTCCAAACTTTCAGAACTGCTCGAGCTCTCCTCAATTTCAGGTACATTTTGAATTTCCAATTCCTCTTTCTCTAGTGTAGGAGGAATTAATGCTACATCCTTATTGTTTTCTAACTTTTTCTCTGACTACAGATCCAAAGTGGAAGGTTTCAGCTCATGAAAGATTACACTTCTGCTATATACAACCTTCTCTATTTCAGGATTCCAAAGCTTGTATCCTTTTATGACAACACTATAGCCAATAAAAATACATTTGACAGCCTTGTTCTCCAATTTAGATCTTTTCACATCCAGCACATGAGCATATGCCTCATAGCCAAAAACACAAACATGTCTAAGAGAGGGCTTCTTACCAGACCACGCTTCCAAGGATTTTTTCTCAACAAGAGCAGAATTTGGAGAATGATTAATTAGATAGCATGTAGTAGATACAACCTCAGCCCAAAACTTCTCCTCCAAGCCAGCACTACTAAGCATACTCCGTGCTCTCTCCATCATTGTCCTATTGAACCTTTCTGCAACTCCATTCTACTATAGAGTATAAGCTGTAGTATTATATCTTTTGATTCCATGGTCTTTACAGTATCTTTCAAATTCATCAGAATAGAAGTCACTGCCATTATCAATCCTTAAGCTTTTTATTTTTCTACCAATCTGATTTTCAACAAGGTTCTTAAATTCCTTAAATTGACTTAACACTTCTGATTTATTTTTCAACAAATAAACGAATGCTCTTCTTGAATAATCATCAATGAACGACACATAGTATTTTGACTTAGACAAAGAAAGAACATCTACTGGACCAAACACATCCAAATGAATATAGTCTAACAAACCAGAAGATTTATGAGGACTAGAATAAAATAAAACATGGTGTTGCTTTCCATATATACAGTGTTCATAGAATTCAAATTCAAGAATACAATCTTCAAGCCCCTCAACCAAGTTTTTATTCTTCAAGGTTTTTAAACCTTTTTCTCCTATGTGGCCTAACCTATGATGCCAAAGCATAGTCTTCTTTGCAAAAAGTTTTACTTCCATAGAGTTTACATAATTAGGGATATTTCCCTCTTTACCTCCATGAGCTGCTTTTAGTGACTTTCTAGAGACACTGTTACATTGAACAGCCTGTGTATCCAGCTTGTACAGGGTACCAATTCAAGCACCTCTAGCCAGCACCATTGAACCTCTAGTCATCTTGCAGCCATTTCCAGAGAACGTAACTTGTACTCCAGTATCATTCAGCATACTTACAGATAATAGATTTCGAGCTAGACCTGGTATATGTATTACATTATTGATTCCCTTCACTCTACCATCAGGGAATTGTATTCTGACTCTTCCATGGCCAACAATCTCTAAATTTGAATCACTTGCCAAGTACACCTTTCCACCATTGTATTCTTCATTCTTTGTGCACCATTATCTGTGAGATGTCATGTGGAAAGATGCTCCAAAATCAATCAGCCAGACATCAACTAATGCTTGAGTAGCCAAGGCTACAATGAAGGCATCACTATCACTATGAGAAGAACCATTATCGAAAGAGCCCTTCTTCTTTTTCTCCTCTTTACAATCCCTTCGGACATGACCAGGTTTCCCATAGTTCTAGCACTTTACCTTGGACTTCTTGCCAGGAGACTTTGTTCTCCCTTCTGATTTCGATTTGGACTTTTTGTCCTTCTTTCCTTTCTCCTTTGACCTTCCTCTAACAGCAAGATCCTCCTTCGCCATCTCAGAATATTTCCTTCTCATTTCTTCTGACAGCAAAGAACCAACAATATCCTCCATCTTGAAACTGGATGTTGTACTCCCAGTTACCATCACCAGATGATCCCATGAGTCTGGAAAAGAACACAATAGAAGCATACAACGATCCTCTTCTTCAGTGTTCACACCAACAGATGTCAATTGAGCAATTAGCATATTAAATGCATTCAAATGATTAGCCACAAACCCTCCTTCTTGCATTCTCAAATAATACAACTTCTTCCTCAAGAACAGTTTATTCACCAAGGACTTCCCTTGATAAATAGATGCCAGTCTCTTCCACAAAGAAGAGGAAGTCTTCTCCTCATGCACATTCAGAAGCACTAAGTCTTCCAAACAGAGCCTCATCAACTCCTTAGACTTTCTATCTGCAAGGTCCCAATCTTCTTGCTTCATGCCTATAGTTTTCACTCCAACCATAGTAATCCAAAGATCACGGTCAACAAGAAGATCCTCCATCTTGAGTTTCCACAACTCAAAGTTATTTCCATTGAATTTCTCTATTTCAATCTTACCATATGTACTATCCATCTTAATCTGTAATAAGAAATAACAAACTCTACAAGACTCCCACTAAAACATAATTGACTCAAAAAACCCAACGTACCCACAAGGATAACACAACTGGTCAGGCTCTGATACCACTTGTAAGGAAAATTAGATGCGGAAAACAATTCTCCTAATGTCAATACCTCATAAAAGAATACAAATACACTTTAAAATTTACAATTACAGTCCAACTAAGATGCACTATGAAGCAGATAACAGAAACAGAGTATTTGACAATCACACATGAACACCAGATATACGTGGGAAAACCCTTATGGGAGAAAAACCCACCACACCAAGAGAAATCACTTTGTATTACAGTAATGAAGATTACATACAAATTCTAGACTTATCTTTTTGGTGTCATTATACAGTAGCATTCACTATGAATATTCTTCGAACAGAAACTTTCAAGTTACAGCCTTTATAGATTAGAATACATTCACTGATCAACAACAATCAGTCGAACCAACCAACCGATCACAATCTACAATCATAGAGTATATCCATGTCGAGCTCTATCTGTAGAACTTTCTCACAGAACTGTCACAACGAACCAACTGCTAACGGTTCACATTCGGCTCCTCCTATTCATCCACGAGATGCTACATCAAAAAGTCTTACTCAGTCAATAAAATTTGCACTATGTTGGCATTTCGGTGAGACACTAATAGTGTCTCACCGATGCCACATAACCTTCATACCGAAGTCGCCAAGTGTTAGAATTGGCTATGGCTGCCACCCAAGATCTATGGACCAAATGGAAAGCACAAGAAAAAGAGAAATGATATGACAAGAATAAACTGTATTCAATGTCATTAATATGATATGCAGTACAATGATTGATTACAAATGAGAGACCCCTTGGTTAAATAGCCAAGGTGAGAACATAGAAGGGCATAAGATTATGACAAGTGTCAGAATCTTATGACATGAGACAACTAGTAAGAGTTATCACTCCACCAAAGATGGAGAGATAATCACATGATATGTCCACAAAAGGTGGAAATGATAAGATAATGATATGTCAAGTCCACCAAAAGTGGAGATTCTCCAACAACCTCCTATGTGGTCCCTAAGTAAACTTAACTAAGGTGTAATTATGACCTAGGACAAGGTACAAGACATTTAATTACACCAATTCCCTTAAGGCAACTTAGGGAGAAAAGTATTAAAATGCAACAATGCAAGATGGGTCCCACTACTAGGCCAAGCAAAAGAAAATTCTGTATGTACAAATGCAATGAAATCAATGCACCTCTCAAACGAGGAAAGGGAGAAACTCTCATGGACACAAAACTCCCCCAAAAGAGATATGAAATACAAAATAGAAATACTCTCAATGAAGAATGAGAAGGTAAAAACCCCATGTGAGGAAAAAGACCCCCCCATAAGAGAGAAGTAGAAGAGAAGCAAGGTAGCCCCCCCTCAATGTTGAGTCTCCTGCAAGAATGGTAGAAGCTCGACATTGAATGCTGAAGATGATCCAATCTCGCCGAACAACATTCCTCCCCTTGGGAAGAAACAAAACCAAGGATGTATGCAGGATATCAAGATGAATGATGGATGATGATGTTGTCTCTGAAGCATGCCCAAGTGTCTCCATGTCGATGCAGAAAGCTGAACCACTCCAATCAGGTGTTCTAGGCCACACTGTTGAAGAGGAAAACCCAACATCTAGTAGAGATGAATGTAGAGCACTATCCAAAGACAAAGATATCCCCTTTGAAGACAAAGAAGCCTCCTCCAAATGTTGTCCAAAAGAATCCACACTCACGCCAATCTGTGAAGAATGATCATGTAGAGAATGGACAAGAGGGTCAAAGTGTTCCCTCACAACAACTGAAGAAGGTTCATCTTCATCAAAGAGAAGATGGATGCTATCAAGAGTGTCCTCCAAATCAGAAAGATGTGACCCACAAAATGTCCGAAATAATTGTTAGAAATCATCCAAAGTAGCCATATCCGAAGATAACCGGGGAATCACCGCATCGAATCACTAGGAGCCAAAACTGTATCAACACAAGTATCATCAAGTACAACAGTAGGTGGAGGAGATGAAGTGCATGGCTCAAGTACTGGATCTGTTGTGAGTATGCCCAAGTTCAAAAAGCCAAATGTCTCCTCTGAATCATGGTTGTGATCAACAGTCAAAGGAACATCGTCATCATCAGAAGCAAACTGTGCAAAGGAATACAACCGAGATGAATGATCAACCACCCCAGTAGCAATGACATCTCTAGTCTCCAAGTCATGAATGATAACCGAATCAGGAGTGAACTCCATAGTTCTCCCATCTCCACCATGTGTAATCTGATAAATGGAAAGTAGATTGTTCGTCAAATGAGGAACACACAAGACATCCTGAAAAGTGTTCTCCCCAATGCTAATAGATCCCTTCCTTGTTACACTCATGTATGTATTGTTTCCCATCAAGATAGGAGATATTAAACAAGGCTGAAATGAAGAGAAGATAATCTGCGAAGATGCCATATGATGTGATGCTCCTGAATCTAGAAGCCATCTCCCTGATCCTGGACTTGAATGAGCACAAAGAGCTTGTCCTTTATATCCTGATGTATATGTTTGACCTTTGTCCTTTTTAGACTGTTTTGAAGTAGAAGGAGAAGAAGATTCAGACATTCTAGAAGGCAAATCAATGTGATTCTTTTTGAGAAGATTTTTCAACTCATCAATATCCTTCTTATAACAATAGTGTTCTTCATGTCCATCCTTCTTGCAATATGCACAAAAAGGTCTTTCCTTCTTAGATGATTCTCATTTTGAAGAAGATTTTTTCTTTTCTTGATCTGAATGTGGTTTATCCTTTACTTGATCTGAATGAATGTGGTTTATCCTTTACTTGATCTGAATGTTGATTGTCGCCGGTCGAGTTTGGACGCCCGCTGGTAGATTTGACCCGCCGGATTTTTCTAAGAAACTGCCGGTGGTTGACGTGCGGGGCCCGCAGTACCTATGTACTGTGACAGGTACAACAGTACCTTGTACAGGTCTGCGGACAAGTCCGCAGACTTGTATTTCTTTTTTTTTTGACTTTTTTTGATAATGATTTTTTAATACAAAATTTTTCAACGAAATTTCAATCGGCACAAATTAATTTTTTTTTTTAAAAATTTCAAAAATTTTCCGAAAATTTTATAAAAAATAATCGTACCATGCACAATAATGACGACCTGGGGGGCCGTACGGCTCTCCGGGCAAAAATTTTTTGCCTCATCAGACAACTACTCCGAATCGGACGATTTGACAGTCGATCTTAGGGTTTTTGGCCCTTCTGGACGTGATGGCAGGGTCGGATTTGACCCAAAATGCTCCAAAATTGCAGCTACCTTCTGGATCTGGCAACCACTCTTCAGCTTCAAACCATCCTAGATTTGGCCTCGTAGCTCCAATTTGGACGAAACAAAAGGCAAAATCGACTAACTCGAACCTTCCGGACACAATGGTGAGCTCAGATTTGCACTAGCAAGCTCAGATTTGAACCTGCAATAAAGAGCAACGAACGGAACCTCCTCAGATCTGGAATCTCTCTTCAGAAAATGACTCTCCAATGGCTCCAAACACGCTCTGATACCATGTTAGAATTGGCTATGGCTACCACCCAAGATCTATGGACCAAATGGAAAGCACAAGAAAAAGAGAGAATGATATGACAAGAATAAACTGTATTCAATGTCATTAATATGATATGCAGTACAATGATTGATTACAAATGAGAGACCCCTTGGTTAAATAGCCAAGGTGAGAACATAGAAGGGCATAAGATTATGACAAGTGTCAGAATCTTATGACATGAGACAACTAGTAAGAGTTATCACTCCACCAAAGATGGAGAGATAATCACATGATATGTCCACAAAAGGTGGAAATGATAAGATAATGATATGTCAAGTCCACCAAAAGTGGAGATTCTCCAACAACCTCCTATGTGGTCCCTAAGTAAACTTAACTAAGGTGTAATTATGACCTAGGACAAGGTACAAGATATTTAATTACACCAACACCAAGAGTAACCGATATCATCTGGGCGTGGGAGCATATCGCCATCTTCCATTCACCGATCTAGAGGATGTAGTTGGAAGATGATATGCCATATGTTTATTTATATGCAGGAGCTCTTCAGTAGACTAGAGTGGGAGAGACAAGCTACTGGAGGAATAGGATTGATATGATGACATCATTCATTTGGAGGCCTTACAGAGTTTGTGTACCATGGGTCGATGAGGGATACCACCTACCATTCTACAGATAGTTTTGATATTTGATTGGTTAGACAATGCAGAGCCAGCTTATTATAGAGATGTATCTGCCTTAGCGTGTACTTCAGCAGTTTGGAGAGCAATAGGGTGTGCTAATGGGGATAATAGAGTATGCATAGACGTCTCGTGAGCCTAGGTGGGGTCCAGCCATATCATTTCCCTTCACAGAGGAGTAGATTGATAGCCTAGTGGCGTAGCCATGGGGTTGGAGGGGAGGTATTGTAGATCCTGGGATGACTACAAACTTTGAATTGTGGTGGGAGTCCCATAGACTGATTCCATTGACTGATCCTGATGCACCCGCTCCTATTGATTGAAGATCCATTATTCTAAGGGTGCAAAGAGGAGGATAGAGAGGCAGGGGGGAGGCAGAGATGGAGGCCAGGGAGATGGTGGTAGAGGAGACAATGGGAGAGGTGGCGAGGATGACGAAGGAGATGATGGAGGTGATGATGGAGGGGGTGGGCAGAGGAGGAGAGGGGGAAGAATGAGGGAGATAGTCATGGAGAGTCAGACGACGTGTCAAGAGAATAGCACTAGATGCCATCCCCAAGGTACTAGAGGAGGAGGAGAGAGATGAGGGGCCAAGACAGGAGGAGAGGAGATAGGAAGAGGATGCCCTAGAGGTCAGAGGAGGAGAGGAGGGAGTTGTTGGGGGTGAGCAGGATGTGGATATTAAAGAGGAGATGGATGAGGTGGAGCAATAGCTCCGAGAGCAGATGGTCGATGGGGATCCAAACATAGTGAGTGTGCCACTATTGCCATGGGATGCCACCATAGATCAAAGATTGGCAGACATGTAGAGGAGATTGGATGCGTCCATGATAGAGGTCAATGCCTTACAAGTAGAGGTTGAGGTAACACAGGTGGAGAGGGATCAGGCAGAGATCTGACGGAGAGAGACAGAGAGTTGGTGCAATTAGTTTGCATAGTTATGCGTAGGGCCAGTCGGAGATGTTGTGCGGGAGCTAGCTAGAGTGAGCAAGAGCAGAGGTCAGTACAGGATGTTGTATGAACACATAGTTCCAACAGATCAAAGAGATCCTGGATTGTTTAGGTTAGCCAGTCAGATAGGGATAGGGTCAGGGAGTAGCCACAATCATAGCAGTCAGAGCTAGAGTAGTGTGGGTGGCTCGACTTCCTTAGGACACACTTCAAGTCAAAGGTCCCATCATAGGCACTCCTCCAGTCACAGGTCAGGGCACTCACATGGGTCATCAGTTTCAAGTCACAGATCAGTACTTGGTCAGCCTCTAGTGGCAGATCCTTCAGCCTCATAGAGTCACACTGCAGTGTCCTCACAGATGCATGTTACAATGGAGATGATGCCATTGGTGTAGATTCCATCGGCTTCACAGACATAGGCTACTATGGTTCCACCGGTTACCTCAGTGTCAGGCATGGGTCCTCAGTCACCACACTCTTCACCACAGGGGGATGAGGAGAGCATTACATAGGGACATGCTTATTGTATTTGACTTCATGTTTTAGACTTTTTATGTTATGGCACATTATATATTGACTATTGAGCCTATGTGCACTATTTTTTTTGGGATACCTCCTGACTTTATCCTATGACATTATTTTTTTGTTTGATGATGATATAGGTGATGGAGTTTTGATGCGACCTATATGCTTTATGTTATGTGATGATGCCTTGTATATGGTGTTTATACTTATGGTGTATGTTTATGTGATGTGATTATGATGATGCAGATATGATTACCATGTGATGCCTATGTGGATTATGCATTTATGATTCCTATGATGATGATGTTATCTATATGTCATGTCATGTATGTTTTTATGATGATTATTTATGATGTGATGCCATGATAATGCAATTTTTATTTACATGTCATGATGATGCTATTCCATGGATGATAATGATATGCATAATGTATTTATATGTATGGATTCCATGTTTATGATAATTTTAATGCATGACTATGTACACTACAATATGTAATGCCATGTATGTGGTTTAATGATATAGATGATGTATGTATGGACCTAATGGAATTCTTATGTGATCATGTATGCACTTATGTTTTTGTATGCCACAGGATATTATCGTGAGATGGATGAGAGAAGAGAACCAGATAGAAGGAGATGCATGTTAGTTCATAGACCAAATCCTTCAAAATATCACCATAGGACTTTGATATTTATTGCTCTTAATCATCATTGGGTAGATTATTGTAATGGATAGAAAACAACATGATATGACATAGATCAAGGTGTGCAAGGTTGTACCATCACATGAGACAATCAATCATAGACAAGGATGATCATGACTCATATTAAGAGCACAATTGCCCCAGTCTTTTTGTCATAACCAACCATAACCAGAAAAAGACAAGAAAGACAAGTCATGAAACGTCATTGCTCCTCTAAATCTTGTCGTCGGGACATCCTCGAAGAACTAGCAACGTGACTGCCAAAAAGATAAAACGAGACAATCATCATGATACGTCGTTGCTTTTCTAAATCATGTTGCTAGGACATCGTCAAAAAACTAGTAGCATGATGAAAAATCAAGTCAAACATCATGATACGTCACTGCTTTTCTAAATCCTATTGCCAGGACATCATTGAAAAACTAGTAACATGACAACCCAAAAAGACAAGACAAGACAATCATCATGATACATCCCTGCTTCTCTAAATCCCACTATTAGGACATCGCGAGGAAGCTAGTAACAGGATGAAAGGTCGAAGAAAAAAATTCCAAAACAAAATTTTCAAAGTGTGTCTGAATGCCAAGTGTTTTAATGTCAAGATGTCAAGTTTGACGATGTCGAGATGCCAAGGTCTCAAGGTTTGGCAATGCCGAGATGACGAAATGTCGATGATTTGTCAAATTTAGGAAGGACACATCCTAAATGATGTTGATTTCAAGAGGATTGATCCTTAAATGTTAAGACGATCCCTCAAAAAGCTAGATGACAGTGACGATGCCTAGGAAGGACACATCCTAAGGCATAAATGATAGAGCTATTCTTTAGAAGGGTGCATCTAAAAGATATTGATGTTGAGAGGAGTGATCCTTAAATGTCAAGAAAATCCCTCAAAATGTCAGATGATAGTGACGATGCCTAGGAAGGACACATCCTAAGGCATAAATGACAAAGGCTATTCTTTAGAAGGATGCATCTAAAAGATAACCAAGAGTTGACTGTTTGACCAGTTGCTATAATTTGACTTGTTTTGACTGAGTTTGACCAAATTTAACCTATGTTGACTACATGTCGATGTTGACATACTAATGAGATTAACATGTTGAATAAATGATTTCCATAATTTGTTTTTGGAGTTGATTTTCTTTAACTTGAAGACTTTTGACATTTGTGCCAGTGTAGTGCCATGAACCCTAATGGACTGACCTAGTGCGGCCTCGAGGGCTCATTGATAGATGGTCTTGCCTACGTCATACACTCAGAGACCTCATAGTTTGACATGACCAATGAATTTTTCTTGATGACCAAAGATTGAACCATGATTTTATTTTGACAAACCTAAGAAGACTGGCCTAATGTCTTGGGGAC
The DNA here is from genome assembly GCA_007258455.2 of Sequoia sempervirens. Taxonomy (NCBI): domain Eukaryota; kingdom Viridiplantae; phylum Streptophyta; class Pinopsida; order Cupressales; family Cupressaceae; genus Sequoia; species Sequoia sempervirens. The sequence continues at coordinate 29,778 of VDFB02081961.1, forward strand.
TCAAAGATGAGCCTTGCCTATGTAGCAAATGCACAGAGACAACATAGTTCAAACAAATGACAAAGACTGACTGACTTGACAGTCTTGATGAGAAATGACTCTATTTTTTGTGTTTTCCAGACCTTTTGACTTTGTTGGGGTTTCTTCAAGATGTTTTATGATTTTTAGGTCGTTCTTTAGGATGTTTTATGATATTTTTTATCTTTTTTCAGCACATTTAAAATGCTTTTTTCTTTTTTCAAGACATTTTACAATTGCCATGACCATGTACAATATCCACTACAATCACATGATTAAAAATTTCCCCTAGTCAGGCCCAAGGCTTAGCCAATTTTGAAGGACGTGAAAAGGATATGCATGGGATGACTGATGGATAGTATGCAAGTCTTGATATCAATCATTTGTCAACCATGAGAGGAAGGGTGTTATGTCATGGCAAGTGTCATGGTGGTGATGGAAAATGTGTTTCATTATAGGCCAAGACAGATAAAGCGATAGTAGATGGCAGAGTAATGACTGACTATGCATGGCACCTATTTTCCAAGTTTTCACCATGGTACTTATCCAAAGCGCCTATTTGCCAGGTTTTCACTGTTGGAGGAATTTTTTTCTCTTTATTATTTTTGTCATTTTTTCATTTTTTTGGTGTTTCCCAAATGCTTATTTTCCAGGTTTTCATCAAGGTGACAATTTTATATCAGTTTTCAATTTTTTTTGTATTTTTAAGGTTTTTGGCTCGACTTTTTGATGCTATGCATAGAACTTCCAAAGATGTAAACTATTGATAGGCTCTATCATTTGTTCCCTATCTAGAGTAACTAGTTGATAAGCTCTGAAACCAAAAGAGGATATGATGATGTAAGGACGTAGCCAATTTGGTTTGAACTTGCCTGGTTTTTCTCTGTCAACCTAATTTTTAAGATTTTGCATAAGGACTAAATCACCAATGTTGAACTTCCTAACCATGACTCTCTTGTTGTAACCATGACAGAGATGGTTCTTATATGCCTATAGATGGTTTAGGGAATTATTTCTTCTTTCCTCTAACATCTCTAGCTCGTGTAGGCGTGACTGTCTATACTCCTCATCATCTGTCAAACCCTTCAGGGAGACTCATAAGGAAGGAATTTCAACCTCGATGGGAAATATGGATTCTCCAAAGACTAGGGTGAATGGAGTGGATCCTATAGGCATGTGAATGCTAGTGCGGTAAGCCCACAGAGTAGGGTTAAGTTGGATGTGCCAGTCACGACCAGCATCATTGACAGTCTTTTTTAGAATTTTAATGATGATTTTATTGGACGCCTCAGCTTGACCATTTCCTTGCAGGTAATATGGTGTGGAAAAATGATGCTGGATATGGAATCACTCACATAACTCATGAACGTATTTATTTTTGAATGGACATCCATTGTCTATGATGATGGATTACGGGATACCATACCAACAAATGATATAGTTGAGAGTGAGTTTGAAAATTTGTTTGTTGGTTATATACGTAAGGGGGATGGCTTCGATCCACTTTGTAAAGTACTCAATGGCGATGATGATGAATTTGTGGCCATTGGATGAGGTAGGATGGATTTTTCTCACGAGATCGAGTCCCCATTGTGTGAAGGGCCAAGGAAAAGTAATTGGCCGAAGTTCCTACACTGGAGCGTGAATCAAATCACTGCTCCATCAGCTGATGGGCCAGTGCATCTCAATGGTGTCATTGCTTCATGGAGACAGGTGTGGATTGAGATTTGGGTGGTGAGCCATCCTTGTCAATATTCTGTGTCATCAGTGGTCAGTTCAGCCAATGACTAGCTGAGAGTCTCCATTAACATGAAGTTTTTGATTTTCCATTTGTGCCATTTCTAAGTTTGGTAACAAGTGCTTCATGATATTCTACCATTGTTGTACATGGGAAAGCTATCTGAGAGAAGACTTAGGAATGGAATCTCCTTTGGGGGGTGATAAATAGGATTCCTACCCCTGATCCATGATTAGCATGAGATCCATCAAAGTATAGCCTCCAAGGTGACTTAGGTTCTGTATGGAATATTCACTCATCTAGGAAATCTACCACTAAGGGATGATCACTTTGTATAGGTGCATCTGCTAGTTGGTCTGCTATGACTTGTCCCCTGATTGCCTTTTGCTCTACATATTGAATATCATATTCACTCAAGATCATTACCCATTTTTTTGGATGTCATGTCAATGTTGCATGACTCAATAGATATTTCAAGGGATCAATCTTTGCTACCAACTGGGTCCTATGACTCAATATGTAATGTCTTAGCTTCTGAGAAGCAAAGATAACTACTAGGCAAGCACGTTCAATTGATGTGTAATTCAGCTCATATCTGACTAGTGGTGATAGTAGGTAGTCTTTATATGTTGAAAGGCCTCTTGGAATTTATTTTTCCATACAAAGGGGATTCCTTTACATAGAATATATTGGAATGGTTGACACTTGTCAGCCAATTGTGCTATGAAGTGTCAGATAGATTGTACCATGCCTTGTAATTTCCTGAGTTCACTTATTCCTCTAGGAGGAGGCATTTCTAAGATGGCTTTTACTTTGGCTGGATCAACCTCAATGCCTCTTCGAGAAGCTATGTATCCCAAAATTTTGTCGGATGTCACGCCAAAGATGCATTTCTTAGGATTCAGTCAGACTTTGTATTCTTCCAGTCTCTTGAAAATTGTGTCTAACACATTCAAATGGTCCTTTCTCATCACTGATTTAGCCAAAAGGTCATCCACGTAATCTCCTATTATCTTATGCATCATATCATGGAATATGGTTGTCATAGCTCTCTGATACATGGCGCCTGCATTCTTAAGACCAAAAGGCATGACATTCCAGCAGTATGTACCCCAAGGACAATTGAATGTTTTTTTATGTTGATCTTCGAGGGCAATACGAATCTGATTATAGCCTGAGAAACCATCCATGAGGGACAACATCTCGTATCCTACCATGAGGTCGACTATTATATTTATGTTTGGTAATGGAAAGTCATCTTTTCAACATGCCTTGTTTAAATCTCTAAAATTTGTACAGACGTGGATCTAACCATTTGGCTTTGTGACTGGTACAAGATTGGATATCCATTTAGCATAGTCGATAAACCATATGAATCCTGCATCCAACAGTTTCTTGAGTTTAGCTTTGACTAACAGGGCGATCTGAGGATGCATTTTACACAGCTTCTACTTTACTGGTTTAGCGTCTGGCAGTAGTGGAAAAAGGTGCAAAACCAGTTCAGGATCCAACCCTGGCATATCAGTATACAACCATGCAAAATTAATCTTTCACTCTGTAAAGAACTTTTGGAACTTAGGTTTCTCTTCTTCTATTAGGGATTCTGCAAAGATGACCATTTTGGGCTCTTCTACTATTGATATATTGACTTCTAAAGTGTCCTCTATAAGCATTGATGATTTCTCTTGAGTCATAGGAAGAAAGTACAGTCCTCCATCTTTTGGTACCTTGGAGAGGTTTCCACCTGCAAATACATCCTTTATTTTTAATTTTTTGTCATCAGAAGGTTCCTTTCAGTTTTCACCTAAAGACGTTTCATTTTTTATCTTATTTTTACTTTTCATTTTGTGACTAGAGGACAGAGCAGTCTCCCCAAAGTAAGTTGCACAATCTGGGTCAATGGAGAATCATGCCTTGTGATCACCACTAGGTATGCCCTCACGTAATCCCATAAATTTTGTGATGGCCTCATCATTCTGAAAGATTTCCAGGACTGGCGGGCCTTGTTGGTCCCAATTGATTAATTGTGAGTAGACTAAGGAAATGCCATCATCAGCATTGATGAATTGTGGGGAGGATGCAAAAATCATGCAGACGGATTTAGAGACATTGAAAATGAAGTTTTTGTTCTTCGATTCCACATTAGACTCTATCCAATATTTCCCTTCACTTGTTTCATACTCATTGGTAAAGTAGGGGATGAAGGAATTAGAGTCATGGTTGTCAATGTCATGTGACAATTCTGATGGATCTACCTAATGGTTATTAGGTTCAAATGGTTGAGCTAGTATGTCATGATGAGGGTTAATGGGATTGGAAGAGGATTCTAGCTTGTCATTGTTTCTTGGGAAAAAGGGGCTATCCTAGTCTTCTTCTTCCCTTGGGATCTTAAGATTGTCATTATTTGATGCTTGATCAAGTTTGAACGTTTTCCAAAATATTTTTTCTGAGGTAAGTTCTCCAGATTCAAGGAACAAGTCATCAAGACAACAGTCACTTAGGGATCATTGGGAGCGAAATTCCCACTCATGGGAGTTTGTTTTGGTAAGGGATTCCTTAATGGTCTCGACACTTTCTAAAGCATGCACACGCTCACTCAAAATTCCATTGGTACATCAATCATCATTGTTAGGCAATCCATACCCTAATCCAAGAAGTTTTGGTCTTTCAAACGGCATCAAAAGTTCTCGTATCCCTATTTTATTCTTTCCAAGGCCACTAGTACCATCATAAGCTCTTTTCTTCATCATGTAATAGCCTTTGTCATATATATGGATTGGTAATGGGGGTAAGGCTTCCATTTCTTTGTAGATCCATCCTAATATGTCGGTAATGTCCTCGTTATTCATGTCTCCCCATCTTATAAAAATTGTTTTTGGTGGAACTTTGAAAATTACTTTAGGTTCCATTCTGAAACACAGCCAACCATAGACCTAAGGAGACTTGGGTATATTTGTGATGCAATATGTTGTACTCAGTTTGAATTCTCCACAGCCTAGGTCTTGGATCTTGACATTGGACTAAGCTTTAGGAAGTGAGGAAGATGATGGCATGATGGAAGATGTGGAAGGAGTGGAAGTGGATGATGATGTGAGTGTGGATGGGTCAATGTATTTGGAAGAAGAAGGGCTTGACACTTCTCAGTTGATGGGAACTCGATTTTTGGAAATACCCCTTAGATTGGTGCAATACTGAAAGGGGTCGGGGTCTCCATATATGGTTATTTTCATGTCGTAAAGGGGAATTTCAAGAGTTGGTGATATGTGGAGGGAACAACCTTTAGGGCATGAAACCAAGGTCGGCCAAGCAAGATGTTATAGGGAAATTCAAGATCCAAGACTTAGCAAGTAGTGTCCACAATGATTGGCCCAACCATGATGGGAAGAGTGATCACACCTCAGGAGGAACATTCTTCATCATCATATGCCTTTATGACTATGATCTTTCTAGCATCTACGCAAGCATCATAAAATTTTAGAGCCTTAACCAGTTTTAAAGAGCATATGTTCAATCCTGCTCTGCCATCTACTAAAACTCTTCTGACCTTGTGCTTATGGACAAAAACTTCAATGTGTAGCACATCATTATGATTGGTCTTAGGTGATGAGTAATCTTGATCAGAAAATGTGACATGATGAGGTGTAGTGAGGTATCCCACCATGGTCTCAAATTGGTTGACATCAATGTCCTGTGAGACAGAGGACTCTTCAAGGTTTTTTCGAGTATAGCTTTATGTGCAGGAGAAATGCAAAGCAATTTGAGTATGGAAATATGCACAGGGGTCTTGCCAAGCTAGTCAATAAGGTTAAAGTGACTCTTGGGTTTCCATTATTTTGCGGATGATCTGAGTTGTGATTGCTTAGCAGGTGGACTAGGTATTGTGAGTTTCAGTTGTCTAGGATGAGGTAGACTAGCTATGGTGACCTTGCCACTTCGAGTAGTGGTGTTACATTGAGGTGCTTTTTGACTGTGATGGTATTGATGCATTCATCATCAGTTCGGACATTGTTAATAATAGGTCCACCTGAATAGTCATACTTGGTGTGGGCATAATTGACTTGATTGTCATTTGTCTTAGAACCTGACATTGAAGCTTTATTGGAACCATGGTCTTGTAGTGGGTTTTTATGGATGGTATGGTCAGATTTTGATGCAAATTGTGGTACACCTAATTCAATAGTTTCATTTTCAATAAATTCTTGCACAATATTTCTTATCTTCCGACAAGAGGATATCTTATGTCCTTTAGCCCGGTGGTAATCACAGAAAGCATTATCATACCACCATGATGGTTTAAACTGCCCTAGGTCATACAACTTAGGTTCTTCAAGTGTGATGAGACCATTTTGGAGGAGTTTCTTAAGGACATCCTCAATTGGTTCTCCCAAAGCAGTGTAAGTTCATCTTTTCAGGAATTGTCTTGGTTGGCGGGGTTGTCCTTGACTTTGACTATTTGACCAAATTGGTTATTTGGAGTGACATTGGTGGGGGGTGTCAATATCGTTATTGGTTTGTTTTGTGGCTGAATTCCTTTAAGAGTGAGTACTAGACCCATCGTGTTTACAGCCTTGGCATCGACTACACCATCATTGGTAACATGTTTATTTTTGACCCAATACTTATTTTTTTCTGCAGGCGGGTTTGCATTTGTGTTTTTAGGACCGTATTTTAGCTGTCCTTTTGCAACAAGAGCTTTCTCAACCTGGACACCCTTTTCGACTAGATCCATGAAAGTTGTGTAGCAATGAACTTGCAATCCATATTTCAAAGGGCCTAGAAGTGTTTGAACAAATATGTCAACCTTTTCTTTTTCAGGTATGTCGATGTGGCAATGATTAGCTAGACTTCTCCATTTTTGGAAGAATGGGATGAAAGTTTCACCAACATCTTCTTGTGTGAGAGTGCATAAGCTAGTGATGGAGGTGTCCATGTCAATGTTATATGCATAATTTTTTATGAATTTGTGTTTAAGTTCATCCCATGTTTTTATCCCTTTTTGAGTGGAGAACCATTCAAGGGCAGGCCCTGCAAGACTTTTGGAGAAGAGTCTCATCAAATAAATGTGTTCATAGGCAATGTCCATATAATGGGTCATGAATTCTCAAATATGTTCATTAGGATTTGTCTTGCCTCTGTATTTGGTAAAGTTTGGTGACACGTATCCCAGAGGAAATGGCGACATGTATAGCGTTGTGTCAAAAGGATATACACATATGTCATAAGACATTTATGATTTCTTGTTGGACATTTGCATATTTTCTATGGTCTTTTGTAAATGAGCTACGTGAACTCTCAAGGCATCAATTGTAGGATTATTTATTGTGCCATAGATGGAAGTGATAGGTATACCATGGGTCCCTATTTATTGTGGAGAGATGTTGGCATTTTGTTGTGGGATGTGTTGTTGTGAAATGTACGATGTGTTTTGGTTTGCATGTTTTTGGTGTTGAAAGTTTGGATTGCAGATGTGTTGATGAGTGTGAATATGGGATGAATATGTCGAAATGTACCCCTTAGCCATTTGAGTTGAAATTTGGGGAATATGGTGACCTTGAATATTTTGATGTCTAAATGATGCCATCTGTTGTGTGTTCTGATTGCCTTGTTCAGATTGTTGAAATTGTCCAAGGGGAATATTCATGTTTTTTCCTTGGGAGGAATTGGTATTAAGTTATGTTGATGTGTTAACATTTGGTTGTGGTCCTTGGATAAAGACACATCATTTATTTCCTCCCAAGGGATTAAATGAAGTACCAATGAGAAGGTTTGATGAGGATGCACTCATGGAACTAGATGTAGTCGTAAGTGGGGGATTTGAATGGCTAGATCATGCACCCATGGCATTAATTGTGGTGGTGAATAAAGGATTTGAATAACTTTCCCACATTGCTAAGGACCCAAAGGTGATTCCAATAGATTGTGATGATATTAT
>VDFB02081965.1:0-20037 GCA_007258455.2 Sequoia sempervirens
TTGAAGATGTCCCAAGAGCATTCCATCTCCCAGGATTGTGTTTCAAAAACCTCAGTGTCCCTTGTCTCTGATAGATTTATTATTTCCTCCAATATGTAGTTTTGTGTAGGATCTTTCCCTTTTCCATGTGGATCACGGTTATTGTTATAATGCTCTTGTCCCACACATCTCAAGCATTCAAAGGGGTTTTCTACTACTTCTAACTTCTGACGCCAAATACCTTCCCCTGTCTTCAGTTCTAGGGTTTCCAGCAAAGTGTGAATCCCCTGTCTCATTACACATATCTTGGGGTATATGTTGAAATCTGTTTTGTCCACCGATTCCTCAGATTTCACGAAACCCCCCAACTTACTACCTATTTTTCGCAGTATTTCTTGATCCCAATACTCGTGTGGAAGGTTTTTTAGTTTTATCCAGACAAGGATTTCCTCTAACTTTGTTTCATTGGGGTTAAAGTTCGGAGACCAATCTTTAATAAGAAAACCTAACCCTTCCATTGCAAATGGTCCGCTATTAAAGATCCAGTCTTTGTCTTGTGTAGTTTTACAAATTACCAGATAAAACCCATTCTCTAGGGTTTTAAGATCACAATCTTTCCCCCAGTTTTGGTCACACCGGCAATACCCTAATTTTGAAAAGGTTATTGCCATTTTCCCATTTCATAAACTTTGGTTTAAGAACCTGGCAATACATCACTCCATTCCTACACTATTTTCACAAAACCAAAGATATGCTTGGTTATGTGAGATATTCCGGCATTACGAAGCGGAACCAGAAGCTTTTTTTCCATTTGCACCGCCCGGTATCAAAACTTTCCTTCCACCCGTCTGAAGTCAACCTTCTTCGCTAAATGCCAAGACCGAAATTGCTCGCCATTCTTTGGATGAAACTAGCCATTCCGTCCAACATCATTTCAATTTCCTGCCCTGAAACCCTTGTTCACCAGAGCCTGCCAAGCCTAATTTCCCCCCCACCTAGTATTTTGAATACTCCTGCTCCTATGTTTATTGAAAGGCCATCGAGCCTGTTTTCCTACACTATAAACCAGATCCCTGTGCTTCCGAAAAACCTCTCTCTGGTGTCACTTCGCCATTTTTTTTTACAAGCACTAAATATTTATTCTTTAAAGATTTGAAGACAAATTCTTGAATTTTAAAAAATAGTCCTTCAAGAATTCATCTTGCAAGATTTAAGATTAATTCTGGAAAACAAAAACGAAAGCATTCAAGAATTGATCCAGTAAGATTGGAAGACTAATTCTTGAAATTTTCCAAAGTAGTCTGGGATTGATCTTGCTAGATTTGAAAATTAGTTCTGAAAATTTTCATAAAAGCAAACATTAAATAAGAATAATAATTATCATCATTACTTATAAAATAAATATTTTTTTCATTTAAAAAATAATCTTGCAAAATTTCAAAATTAATTCTCTAAATTTTCAAAAATGAGCAAAGCAACAGATGACTTACAAAATTATAAGCATCCCTCTTCCTATCCAATACTGTAGAACCTTAGTCCTCATATTGTGGTGAAATGCTACAACATTAGTCCTCTTACAAACATTTTATGCCTGAAGCTATCCCTACTTGAATGTGAAAGCAATCTTCACCAAAAGATAGATTAGAGAATCCATTCAATCATATTGCATTAACTACCGATATGAGGGGTCCATTGGGCTTGGTTGATTACTAGAGATAAACATTTCTAGGAAGAAGACCAAGGTTCAAATTTTAGTTGGCTTAAAGTTCCAAAATGTCATTATAGGAGTGTAATCTTAAAAAGGAAGTGTATATAAGTGATATAGCTATCAAACAAAACTATTGATACCAAACTAATGCATTCAACAATAGGAGGCCAAATGAAATGAAGCCTTGTCCTTACAACGAACACCAAGGACACACCCACAAAAAAATTGGCAACCCAATACTTACATAGGCAACAACTTAGATTCATGATTTATCGATACTCTTTTTTTTTTTGCTCGGTAATAAGATTTTATATTATTCAATAGTAAATCAGAGCATAACGTTATTTTCAAGGAAAACCACCTACCACCCAAAAAACCACCAACAAATAGAAACATTTTTTCATGATTAAGTAGTGAACATCCCTACCACCTTATGCTAAAAATTTAGCCCGAGATTTATCCTACCCCAAAATAGGGATGGTAACAAGGGGAACCATCTCCCCAGAGAAAGGACACCAGCAGAAAGACCAATAGCCAGAACAACAAACAAAAACCCTGCAGTTAGTGACATCGAGCAATTCAAATGTGACCTTTACCTTTGGTTCCTCCCTTAGTCTGTGATCAGAGGACCATATCAAATATTTCAGCCCCTGGCACGCATGTATATACTCTTCCTTCACAGCAAGAGCGTACACTCCCTCCGTCCCCCCTTGCGACATCATGCACGCCGTTCGCTGATGCTGGGCAGCGCGGTGTGTCCATTACTCTCCATGATTTACTCCACACACAGCTTGCCCACCTTAACCCTCTAAAGTCATTCCTGCCTCCTATTCTTGTATGTCTCGATCCATTACAGTTCTCCCTACCTCCCGAGTTTTGGCACCATAATTGGTTTTGCCAGCCACAAATTTGTCCACGCGCATCACCACGCTCCAGGCTTTCTGAGATTTGAGTTAGGCCTCAACGCCGGCCCTTGAGAAGCCTGGCGTTAAAAGGCCCTGTTTGGCTGCCAAAATTATGTGGTTCCTAAGTTACCCACATTGGCTGAGAGTAGATGCCGCCTGCTCTTTCAGCCTGCTTCTCACCCTATTTCTCCAGCATAGTGAAGGTGTGACATCCCTTCCACCAGTAGCTGGATTTAAGCGATGCAGGCTTTTGCACATTGCGTGTCGAGATAGTTTTGGAAGGCATACTACGCATCGAGAAATGGGACCCCTTCGCCAATCAAGGGTTTGCACCCGAAATAGCTGGGTGGCCAGTTGAAATCTCTTTTTGGGAGTTTAGGCTTCCATCTCCCAAAAATTTGGGCATAAGTAGAATACATAAGATTTGAGGAATCATCATCAATCATAAAAAATTCCTTAAGGGGTTTCCTATAGCCTCCAAACAAGACTCAAACTAGAAATGAAGAGGAAAGTTTGGAAGTCTCACCCACAAAGGCACTTTATCAAAATTATTTGTCATAGGATTAAACGCCGAATGCCATGGTTTCAAAGACAAAGCAAATTTATCCTCCCAACTCCAGAAAAAATTACACAAAACTTTGTTTCTAACAATCACAAATTCAAAAAAAAAATTAAATACCCTATAGCCACTAGGTAGATTTGAATATAGCCATCCACAATGGGTTCCCAGTATTTGGAAATCCATTTATGCAAATCACACAAATGAGGCCAAAAACCCCTAAAGCATCCAATCAATCCTATTTCTGAAAAAACTTTGGTTTTATGAATTACCTCATCTTCAAGCTCATCTTGCAGAAAAACCGACACCAGAATGGCCTTCCCTGTCTTACCCAATGCCTGAAGGTGAGGCCCTATAGGGGTGTTTGCAGTAACACCTAATTAGCACCCATCGGCTCTCTCCCGGAAGCCAAATCCATGACATTCAATACCCTGCCTAGCACTAGTTTCTCTCAGATGTGTAACCTTTTGCCCGTTAATGCTAAAGTGCACATCAGAAGTAACCCTGTAGCTCGGTGGGCATCCTGTAATCAAGCCCAGGCCCGTAGAAACCATAGCGCCCGCAATTTCCAATGATTTCATTGCTCTCTATAGAAAAATAAATGAAAAGAAAAATATTATTTATTGATACTCGTTATTATTTAAAGAGATCTATAAAATATTTAAAGATGCTTTATTGACTACAAAAATATATTCAAACAAAGGTAATTACCAAAAAATATAAAAAGCACCAACCAATCCAAAAGAAAACAATCCAGAACCAATAAAATAGTTGTTAGTGATAGCATCAATTCCATGAAGGTAGAAACAACAAAAATATATAGTCGTTGCAGTACATCATTAATCTTTATGGCTTAATTTTACTTAGTAGTTAGCCAAGTTGTAATGGCCAGATTTGTATGTTTAGATATAATGACAAAACCAATTTGGAAGTCTGCTCATGTATCCAAGTTTATTGTGTTGCATCTTTGTCCAATCACCATCCCAACTATCTCCTTCGAATCTCTCACAGTGTTTGCTTTATCATTTCTAATTCAATTATTATAACTTCAATAGTTTACTTGCTCAGACATTTGGCTACAACAGAGGAGGAACTAATGGGAAATAATCTGTGTTCATGTGTTTTTTTATCCAAACCAGAGAAAATCATCATATATGATGGGGTCCTGAAAGGATTATATTTAAGAAACAAAGTAAGGTTGTAGAGGTGACGGTGAATAATTATATAAATATTTTCAAATAGCAACAATTGTAATTTAAGTTTAAAGGGTGAAAATTCAAGGAAGTTCATCAAAGACCCATTATTTCTAGGAATTAAAAGAAACTAGAAACCAATAAAACATAACATATCAAGAAAAATAAGCTAGACAAATCAAACCATATTATTAAAAAGGATATGAAGAAACTATAAAGGTTTAGTAAAGGATAAGGATGCCCAATCTGTGACCTTTGAAGTGCAAATTAACATTACAGGTCCATTTGGTGAAACATTATGTGACAACATTATAGGTCCATTTGTATGTTTGGTCAAACTTGGAAAATATTCATTTCCCTTAAATATTTCCTTGCTTTCTCCTAGGTCATTCCTAGATATGAGTATGTGGGTCCCAATGGAAAGAATGAAAGAGAAATTTTGTGCCACAAGGAGGGTTGGCACAAGAGTGTAGGGGAAGCATGGAAAATACCAACTCGCTAATGCTCTTCGCAGACATCTGGTTCAAGCTTGTGATGGAATCATCTCCTACCACTACGTACACACAAATAATTAAAAAAACTCTTATTAATTGCCCAATTTCAATGGGTAATCTCCCAAAAAAATTATGGGAGAAGTTCTAGTATAGAGTTGGAGGAAGTAAAAAACCTAATAGAAGAGAATTCAGAAACTACTTCCAAGAGATTCGGTACACTAGTAACATTAAATAAAATAGCTAAAAAAAATTCTAAAGACTTTCAATTCTGGAAGTATTGACCATACCAACTCATTGCCAGTGAAGGAAGAGAAAACAACTATGGTTTATGAGAAGGGTAAGAGAGATTCTCAGAAATTTCTTAGATCTTAATCATATTCATCCTTACTTAGTGATTCTTTGCATTCAACATGCATTGTAGCTTCAAGCAAAATTACAATAGGTGCCTTTCTTAACAATAAAATACAAAGATGTCAAAAAATATAAAACGACACTGTAAAAGATATAGGAACTTATAAACACCTCATTTTTTGCTTCCAATACAATAGACAAAAACCCTCTAAATAGACATAGATTTCACCCTCATCAAACAATTTGAGAAAATGAATAAACAACACAAAAATGACAATGTAAAAGATATAGGAACTTACAAACGCCTCCTTTTTCGCTTCCAATACAATAGATATAAACCCTCTCAGTAGACACATATTTCACCCTCATCAAACAATCTGAGAAAATGAATAAACAACACAAATAATCCTTTGCTCGGCAAACTTAAAACTCTACACCATAAGCCATTAATGATGTTTGCACTTCAGTCTATTCACAATAAATGAAAATTAGCAAATAGTAAATGCGCAATGTCCTCATTAAAATGCCACACATCCACAGTGTACACTGGGTGCAAAGACACAACTATATCAAAGAACATTACAAAGTCGTGAAATATTTCCAATAGAAACAAAACATTAGGAATTGGTTAAATTAATTAGAATAATTAAATTAATTAGAAAAATACAAAACCATGAGGAAAATACCAACAACCAATGAGAAAATTGCAAAAAAAAGGCCAAAATTCCCTATTAATAAAATTATCCCATAAACTATTGCATAAACATTAGCAACACAATTTCCGACAATGCATTAATAGGTATGAGTGCACCAAAAACATTGGTCTCCTGCCTTAAAAGGCATGGACTAATAAGTTAATTCCATCAACCCCTCTTCTCTCTCAAATGACACTTAGCTAAAACACATTTATTATTATTTGTTGACTATTTATGCTAAGGGAGATTACAATTATGTTTTTTTGGTTAATAATCAAAATTTAAGCTAAATTATAAGTGTTTGGAAAGGGAGGTCTTTTTTATTTTTCCATAACTTATAAATGGAGAGTTTGTATTTCAAGTGTGAATAGTGGATAAAAAAAACTTTTTATTTTTATTTTGGAGACTTCAACATCAAGATGTCCTAGAAATTGAGGTATTTTAATGCATTTTTAATCCTCCAAATTCAACATTGTAGACAAATTTTGATGGGGCATAACTTTCACGGGCCCATTATTGAAATTTCTTAAACTTTTTTTTTTATTTCTACCAAAATTTTGCAAGGAATTTATATATTTGCTTGTATTTTATAGATTTGGAAAGTCCATTTTATAAAAATCATTGTGCATCATAAATAATTGATTTGGCATCCAATCTTCACACAAGTTGTATTTATCTTGCACATCATTTTGGGTGGCTATAATAAGCACTCATTCTTGGGGGGATCTATGAATCAAGGGCCACAATATAGGTGTTTTTTCTTTTTATTTTGTTGGTTCATTTGATCATGTCTCTCACACTAAATCCCTTCCATTTGAGTATTTTTCATAATCTTCCTAATAAATAAAAAATCAAATGTGGATATTGTGGGATGCAAAGGCATACCATAGAAGATTGTCTTCAATGTCCAACTACAAAAATGAAGAAAATTCTTCTCGATCAAAGTATTTCCTTACCTATTCATCTAATTCCATAACATGTAAAAACACCATCTAATATTACTTAGACATCTTGTGAGACACCATCCTTTGGGAATGAACAATCTATTCAAATGAATTGCATTGATATTTCATCTCTCATATCATTTGTTGCAACATTTGAATCTAGTGTTTACTCATTCATGAGTTCTAGTGATTCTTTACATTAGGACATTGTTATCATCATTCCAAATCCACCATATTGAGATGTACATTTACCCGACATCACATCTTTGTTTGTAGAATCCCATATTATAGATTTGGATGACATTATTGAGGACATTCATCTCCTTTATGATGTCAGTTACGATGAAGCTTCATCACCATTGCCATCTTTGGATATTGCTCTTGCCTTTCCTACATCAAATTCTATCATGACATGTTTTGCAAATATTCATGATTTGACCTATCCAGCTTAGTCATCAACTATGTTGACATCCTCTACAATAGTACCAAATTCACATCAGTCCAGTTGTCATCATACATTTGTGGTCCATGTTCTTGAATCTTATATGGTACTTGATCCATCTTCTCGACATTTGTCACACATTAACATTGATTTGGAGATTATTGAGCATCATTCAAAGGTATCATTGGCATCATTTCAATATTTGGATAATTTTTAGAATTCAAAGACATTCATCTTACTTCCTACAAATTCCTAGCAGGAATGGGAAGTCATTTTGCACACATTTGTGGTGTTATTTCTTCCCAAGGGAAGAAATATTGTTCAACGATCATGGATCATCTTCAACATCTAGTTTTGAGCATCTACTAGCACTACAAGCATCATTGTGAGGGAAGGTTGTATGTCTTCTCTTCTCATATCAATTATGAGAGGAAAAATTTCCTCACATGGAGTTCATTACATCACATTTTCTAAGCGGTCACATGACCTTCTCTCTTTCTTCTCCGATGGGGGAAACATTTCTTATACTTATGTGATAGAATTAGTCCTTGGGGGGTCATCCTGAATCCTTATTTTATCTTCTGCACTTGTACATTTTATTTCATTTCATAGTTTCTCTTTTGGAGAGGGTTTTTTATTTTCCATTAGGTTTTTCTCCTTTACTCTACTTTATGAGAACTTTGTACATGATTACCTAACATGGCCTAGTATTTAGGACTCATAATCTTTCATACATTACTCCCTAAGTTTCACACCCCACCTTGTTGTTACTAAGTTACTTTTACGTTCACATGTAAATAGGAGGATAAATGCAATCATCATTTTGATATGTTTGTTGAATAGGTATTAAGATATTATTGCTTTGAAAGAGTAATTATGCTTATATTAATGTGGTACAATGAAAGAACATTTATTGATCTATGAATATGCTAATTTTTTATGATGCATGTGCATTTCATGTGAACATCTAACTACCATTGCAAATGTGCCAAGTTGGATGCAGGTACAGGTTCACAACTCCAAAAGGGAGGGGAAGTATCACTTAGGAGAAGTGTTTGGTCAGGTAACCTTGAATGAAGCCTAACTAAGCCTTCACACACACTCACTAATAGAATAGTTGAGTCAAGTCATAGATTTGGGAATTGGTAAGTCATCCTTTAGTATGATGTGTTTGCATTAGACAAGATCATGATTTTTGTTAGGAATATTCATGGTTTGTGATAAATGCTTGAGAAAATGTCTTGATTGTTTGATTGTTTGATTGAGTTGTCATGATTGAGTCTTTGAGATTTGTGAATACTTGTTTTTATGACGATTCATATGAACATTAAAAGTATACATGTAGATATGTATATATTTAATGACTCGTGCAAGAGAGCATAATTGCATTTATGCATATATGTAGAAATACTTACAAGCATACTAGCATGAGGAATCGATTAAATATATATATGTGTACATATATACACACTTAATGTTTATGCATGTCGACAAAGATGAATATACATGCGAGTTTAATATTATTAAACTTAAGATAATATTATACTTATGTATATGTGTATGTATGTTTGTATTAACATATATATATGACTATGTTCAAGTACTTACATGTATGTGACTACATGTATTAAATATGCATGCATTTATATGTAATGTCGATATGAATACTTGATTGTCACATATATAAATATATATATACTTAATACATATATAAGTCAACGTATAGAATGATGTCAACATATATTTATACATTGATGAAACATGTATACATATACGTAAGGATATATATGCAATGTATGAGCATATATAATGGTGAATATATTTAAAAACCAAAGGATGGATTTATTTGAAGCTTATATTTATAATATAAATGATATTATATTATATAAATATATGATGCACATAACGTAATGGAGAAGCATATTCTATATGTTGCGCAAAAGATAAAGAAGGCAACGTGGGCCTCTTAAGGTGAATATATTTGAATAAAAGCCAACACATAATGAGTAAGTGGCTATGCATATAAGCACAAAGCCAAGATTTTCTACGCCATGCTTAGCACATGGAATTGAGTAGAATATAAAGCACTGCCTTTGAAAATAGTATAGGTAGTATACATATGAGTATATGTAAAGTGTTGGAATAAGGGACAACACATGGAATGATATAAAGTGTGAGAGCACTGGAAACAAATAATTTTGCATGCTTTGTTTGTGGTCAGTGCATAAACTATGGGATATTGAATGTTTACCTTGCAAATAAAGAAAACACTAGACCAAGTCTAAACTAGCACATAGGTTGAGTGAGACCAAGTCAAACAAAGAGCAAACACATAGGGAGTTTTTGTGTAGTTGTGTATACGATAGAAAGGACATGTAAACTATCTTAAATACCTTTTGAATCTGTCAAAACCCGCACTGTGGATGTGACACCAATTATGAATGATAGGAATCAAATAGAAGTCTTTTTAACCAAGAAGTCAATTACCTGAACAAAGCATGTGCTTTAAGGATTAGTCAAACCTATTGTGGCAAGCATTAGATTGAATTGTTGTTTAGATTTGATGACTAACTTCATAAGAATTTTCCATCTTTCTACTACTAAGCTAAGTCACATGAATATGGCTGAGAAGTGGCATAGAATGAACCTTGTTTGTAGCCTTGTGAAGTTGATTTTTGCATATAAATATAGGACGAACACACCTCATTTGATACACTTTTCATCTGAAACAATACACTGCTCCATTTTTGTTGTAGTTTTCATTAAGTGAATCTTAGTTTGCTGAGAGATTTTGTGAGGAAGTTTTAGTGAGATTAGTGAAGAGAAGTTGATTGCTAAGTTGATAATAAGAGGATGCCAAGCTCGGAGTTCGAAAAGATGATTGGACTAAGTGATTGATAGACATGGAATTATATTCTCCTTATGTTTATCTTTTGATATGAAAGATTGACTGTCTTGTTTGAATTGTTTGATATTGCATGGGAATGCTCGCATTAGTGAAATGAACTATTTTCTTTTGGAAAGGAAAAGAATCATGTTGTTATGTTTTCATTAAGAGTATAATGTTGGTATGTGGTGACTAATCATGCTATATTGTACACTCTTCATGTATCCTTGTCAGGGTCTGGGGTTGGGCCGAGCCTCGAGCAAGGGTTCAGGGGTAGCAGCCCCCGAAAAGTGGGGGTTCAAGGGTGACAACCCCCGAGAAATTTGTTTTCCTATTTTTTTCATTTTGTGAACAAAAAAGGAAAAATAATCGAAAAAGAAAAAAACCGACTTTGTAGAACCCTAATTTTGGAAGCTTCTAAAAAGCTTGTTATAAGCGGTTGGGATGGGGGTTGCAGTAGTGCATTATTAGCAAGATTTTAATATGTTTTACACTAGATAATAAAATCATTGGATGGATGTGGTTTTGTGGATGTAGCCTGAATTGGGTGAACTAGGTTAAATTCTCTGTGTTGTCTTGTTTCTGCTATAATTTTTTGTGTGTTTTATTTCTTTGTTTTATTGATCGGATATGCATTTAGGTACATTAAGATATATACTTTCTGAAAAACCTAAGAAATTAGTATTAGAACAGAGTTTTGTTTTGATTATCATCTTACCAAGAGGTCTCCATGGTTAAGGAATTAAGTCATGCCAGAAATTAGAACAGTGGAAAACAAAAGATAAGTGAAAGATGGAATAAATTCAATGGGAAAACCTCGGTCTGGAGGATGTGGGTGGAGGTTATCTCTGTCGGAAGGAGTTCTGAGAGGAGGAGGAGGGGCCGTGGAGGGAATAGTCAAAGGCCCCGGCCATGTGGGTGATGAGGAATGGAATCTTTTTGGATGAGGCAGTGCCCAGGAGCCATTAAGTTTTATGCATGGAAAGAGTGAATGGCATTCAATATTACAACAGCAAAGACAACTCAAGAGTTGATGGAAACCCTAGCAAAGTTATATGAAAAGCCTTCCGCTTCGAATAAGGTATTTCTTATAAAGCGTTTATTTAATATGAAAATGGTAGAAGGTGGGTCAGTTACTGATCATTTAAATGAGTTTAATACGGTTACCCGATTGATTAACTACAAATGTCAGCTTTGATGGAAAGAGTTAGAGACTCTTTTGATTACGTGTTCTTTGCCAAAGCTAGGGGCGAAGCGAAGTATTAGTTTGTTATGATTATGTTTCTAGTTCAAATACATTGGAATTTGATGATGTTTTTATTTTGATTAAAGAAATTTGTAAGGAAAAAGATCGAATGGAACATCCATTAAAAGCTGATCATTTTAGATACAAAAAGTAAAATTTCCGGTAAAGGAAGAGAAAGCAGTCCCTGGAAGTCATGTTAAAGTCTAAAGAGAGAAATCAAAAGGACAAAAGAGTCCCAATCTAGAGACAAGAGGGATTATTGTTGATCTTGGCGAAGTAAGCCAAGGTCATTTAAAAAGGCATTAAATCACTCAAAACTCATACAAAGAAAATATATTTAAAATAATAAAATCTAATAAAGATGCTTTGATTCCGCCTGCCAATATGAAATGATGATCATAGGTGGCCGGGAATCCAAGGGCTTCCTTTGCCATTCTACTTTGGGGTGTTTCTTGATTATGTCAAGGGGATTTTAGGTTGGTTTATTTAGGAGATAACGAACCTTGTTAGATTGTTGGAAAGGGAAGAATCAAGATTAAGTTGCAGAATGGGATCATTGGCTACTACATGAGGTATGGCATGTTTAGAGTTGAAAAGAAATTTAATTTCAACAGGGCAACTAGATGATGAGGGTTGTGTTGTTACATTTAGTGATAAAAATTGGAAGGTTACAAAAGGTGCCTTAGTGGTAGCAAAAGGTGTGAAAGTAGGAACCTTATATCTTTGCACAGGTCATACTGTTCCTTCTACTTTAGCTATTGCAGATAAAAATCAAATTTTAGGAATAGTTGTAGTTCAGCAGGTAGAAAATCAAGCAGTTTCTATGGATTCTAAATCAACACTATGGCATAATAGACTTGAGCATATGAGTGCAAAAGGTATGAAAGTACTTCATTTAAAGAATGTTTTACCAGGTATGAAATGTGTTAATATGGATTTCTATGAAATTTGTGTGTATGGAAAACAAAAGAGAGTTATTTTTCTCAAGGATGGGAAGCGAAGATGATAGAGAGTGGAGGCTTGTACTTCTACGGATGTAGGGACCCGACTCAAGTATCTTCTCTCGGTGGTGGCTCTAGGTACTATATCACTTTGTACAGTAATTACAACAAAGGAAGGGTATACGTTATTTCGCCAGGCATATAATCAATATATTTAAACACAGAAATGGAAGCTGGTTGAGAATAGAAGATAGGTAAAAAGTTAAAATGTCTCAATCGATAATGGTAGTGATGTAGCAAAAGTTTGAATACTATTTTCCTCGAATTGTATTCCTTAGGCAGAAAATGGTTCAAGAACTCCTGAGAGAAAATGCGATGCGTGGCTTATAAACAGGGCTCATGTCGACATCTGAACTATAAGTTGCATTGGGTTGCTTGTGAACTGTGTGGGTGGGGCTGCAAGAAACTATTGTTGTTTGATCAGTAGAGGTCCCTCTGATCCTTTGGGTTGTAGTGTTCCAGGGGAGCATGGACTGTACAGGAAGGTGGAGTCATTCTTTTCTCAAAGGCCTTGGTTGTAGAAGTAATACATATATAGATTCGAAAAAGCCGAACCAAAGCAATCACAAATCAAAAATATATGTTGTTGGATGATATGGCATTTGATGAATTTAGTTTATAGGCTTTTGGGATTTTGAAATCAAAATGTGAGAAGCAGGGATGTCATATTCAATGAGAAAGTGGTGTACAAAGATCAGTTGCAGCAGCATGAGAAGAAAGAAAATGATTATGTAGTGTTGGATGATACACCAAACATATAATTATATTCTCCATAATTAAGGAGTGATGGTAGTGATTAGTATTATATACTAGGAATGATGAAATGTGATTAGCTTAAGGAAGTGTCTTAATACTCTTATATACCCTATACGGGGGTTTAGATATTGATGTTTCTATACATAGGTAGTCTATACTACATGTATAATGTGAAATGTATCAATATCATGAAGTGACTAGATACTATAGCTTATCATGCTAGGAAACTTTGGGAATATTAAGGTTAGCATTGTAGAAAAAGTGATGGTATGAAAGATATGATATATCGTTATGTAAACCACATCAATTATCTATACTTGAATGATCACTTGATCATACGTTACTTTCAAATGAAACCCTAGGTTTAGAATAACCTATTTGAGTCGAGAAGTTTATTTGATTAAAGAATAAAACCTTAGGTTAAGATTTACCTACTGGGTTGGGATATGTACTTGACTACTCATTGAAACCTATAGGTTGGGAATAACCTACTTGGTTGGGTTGTTTATTCGGTCTTGTTTAGGAACATATAGGTTTAGATTAACCTATTTTATTGGACTAGCCATTGGTTAATGTCTTTGTCCTAGGATTAGGATAAACCAAGGTTGAAACTCACTTATGTGATTAAGTTGATCACTCGAGTTTATGAACGATTATTTGATTGGAGCCATAGGTAGGATTACCTATTGAGTTAGAGTTGTACCTAATTGGTTGTTTTATACTCATGATATGAAGTCTTATTGTTGACAAGATTCTACTCTTTGAATAACCCTTTTTACTAAGGAGATTACACTCTCGAATGGAATCATTTATTGATATGATTATTCTTCGATTGAGGTCATTTATTGATAAGACTATACTCTTGATGAGAATCACTCATTGACATGATATAATATCAAATTGAGTCATTTATTGATGATTATTTATTCTATGATAAGATTATGCTTATGTAGCTATACTTTGGAATATAAAGCTCTTGTAAAGATAGAGTCATGAAGGAATCATAGATTATTCCTAAGATTAAATTGTCCAATGAAGGGGATAACTTCTGCATGTGAACACTAGGTAGAGATACCATTGTTTATGGGGAAAAGGGGAATAGGTTATTTTTGAGGTTAGTGATTACCTATGGAAGGAAATTACCTAAGCATAGAATATGAATGGTCATAATCCAAACTGATCTATGGTAGTGTATGTGAATAGGAAGACTATCACTCAAAGTATTGGATGAGAATACTTTGGCCAAAGTAGTGTAATTTGCCACTGATTGCACTGCTAGTTCATTGTGTTCCTTTTTATGCATGTTAGTTTAGGATTATAGTGGATACAACTTCTAGCTATGTAAGGCATGACACTAAGCTCAGATAGGCTATTGTTATGAGGTTACCAAGCCAAACACTTCAATGAAGGGAAGGGCCATCTTACCATATGTGGTAGATGTGCAGGGAACTACATTTGAGTCTGTGGCTGGTAGAAAAGTGCTTGAGTGATGCTTCTCCTCATCAGTTGGCAGATGAGGTTTGCAGATGTTTGTGCTAGTGTTGGCGACAACCAGAGTGTATGCACCAGGGAGTAGCGATATCTGGAACATATGCACCAATGCGGAAATATTAGGATCGGTTTGTACATCTATTGCCAAATGAAGCTCATAAGAGTTATGTATGTATCTTGTACCTATTTATATGGAAGGTTGTAATCTTGAGTGATAAACTTTAGTTCATTCAATATGGAATCTATGTTATGGAAAGTTTTGTGAAATTACATTGAAATGCAATGGAAGTTTGGATAATAGTTTATTTCAAATACACATGTAATGTTCATTCTAGAAAATATTTTTTTATTTATTTCTATGTTAAGGCATCATGGTTAATTCACTTGAGGTGAAAAAATTGAAAATTTACTAAATTGAACACTGGGGTTGTTACACTAAGTTACACTTTAGGTGGGGTATTAGTATAAATAACATCTTTACCATACCTAGCTAGATAATCACCTTTCTAGGATTGACCTATTCACACTTATAACTTAAGTTCACTTAGGTTTCTTATGCTTTTGTCTCACTTCATAGCATTGAGGCATGTGTCCTCATCACTTGAGACACCTATTGCATGTATACTTGTCACTTTCTCACACGCTTGTCAAGTTAGCTCACAAGGATCACGCATTTGAAGGGTTAATAATTTGTCCAGTCATACCTTTCTACCTCATCTACCTTTCCTATATATGCAATATTCTTCATTGTAATTACACACTCTTTATATTATATTGATAAACATTACTATTATGCTCATATTTTCACTCGTGCAAGGTTGTTTCATTTTCTTTGATCTTGGAATTCTCCAATACAAAGCACATCTAAAATGCATGCACTTGTTTTATGGATTTGCACCACCATTTCTTTATTTTTTGTTTTAATAGTGTGAGGAATGTCTAAAAATTATACTCGTATCAAGGATTTACACTAAGAAATAGACAGTTAATTTGACATATTTGTAGCATGGGTCATATTTTTTTTTTGTTTGGAGATACCCTCGAGGGGGTCCCCTTTAGCTTAGAGCCAAGGATTGAGGGGTATCCATTCTACCAAAATCCACCTGAGGCACAATCACGGCCTCATCCCTTTTTAGGTGTCGGGGCTTTGCACTTAGCAAGACTTGATCCCTGGGGGGCTCATTTTGAACCTTTCAACTTCACCAGTAGACCAAGGGCCCATTGACAACATGGGTCATATTTGATCTTGATTGTAGTTCATTTTAACATGACTTCTACTTACATAGAAATGTGATGCTTCACTTGTGTATTAATTCATAAACTACTAAGACATCCAAGTCTACAACTCTATGTGGAAGAACCTTTTGCTATCATTTAGATATGTTGTGGGAATTTATTCGTGTGACCATTTTATTTGTATTTTCATCCATGGGAACACTTTACTTGTGATATTGGATTAACTCAAACTATGAACATCTCTTTTATTTGAGTTGTATTTTTCAACTCACTTCGTTATTCATCTGGGTCCGTATTGTTAAATATGGAAAGTTGCATACATTGGTGTAGGAAAAGGGGTCTAGGGTCTAAATCAAACCTTTCCAAACATCACATTTGAGAGGACACAAAAATTATCATAAAGACCATTTGACTACTATCCTCAAGGAAGAGCCAAAATGGTTGATCAAGGTTTTGGTCATCTTTGTGGGAATTGATGATTGATGTGTTGATTAGGAATTGAATTGATTTGATTTTTTTAAACTAGGTCAATTATGCAAATACATTAAAAACTAATGTGAATACAAAAAAACATATAATTGATAAGCAAAAACTAAGAATAGCATAATAGAGAGTAGAGACAAAGGAACCTGGCATTTAAATCTAGGTTGAAACTACATAGTCAAGGGTGTGGATGCCCTAGATTGAGTATGGTGCTTTCAAGAATATTTCAATAGGTATGGGTTGCAGCCTATAGGTGATTCCTCTTCAGACTCGGATTTAGAACTTCATTTGTTGATGAATAATTGATCTTTCCCTAACTTGATGAATTAATGTACTTGAATTCTTGATCTTGATATTAGGTCTTCAATCTTCTCCAAATCCACTTTAGATCTACCACCTACAAAGAAGCGGAATGAAGGAGTTGTATGCATTATAGAGATTCGCACCTAATTCAAACCACATTTTTTGGTGTTTCCACACTCCACGCTTCTGATGATGTTGGATAAAGAGTGCTTACCCTAGGTCGAGTAGAGGCAAATGAATAAAAAAATATAAATCACAAGTGTTACAACTTACCACTCAAATATGCTTTCCTTGATAGACTGGAGTCATATCACACATCTCATACAAGGAGAAATTGAGTGTTTTATTGAAGGGTCCGTAGGTTGTTGGTGCTCTAGAATGATATTGTGTTTGCTGTGGCTTGGATCTTGGCTATTGAGTAATGTTGTAATGTGCATTGGAAATAGTTTCATGATTTGGCGGTTGCTCGAGGTGTATTTCCAGTTGCTGTATTGTGAGTGTTTAAAATTGTTAAAAAACTAATATTTACACGCATTTCTTTGTTTCCCTTAACAATTAATTTGAAAAGCTGACAAATGAATTTGAATTTGTAAATATAAAAATGTCAACAATAAAATATTAAAAATTGGGCCAAAATAGGGTGCTCAAGGGTGAGGGCGCCCTAGACTACACCTATTTTGGGATTTAAGAATTTATTAAATAAATAAATAATTTTAATTCCCAATTTTGTCTTGAATTTCCAAAAATGATAATAAAACAAACAAATAATAAACATAATTAGGGCCAAGAACATAAGAGGGAGCCAAACATAGTATGAAATTATCAGGGTTGACAATTTACAATGCTTCATTTAGCCCCCACTTTAGTGAGAATATGAACCTATGCTCATGCTCACACTAAAATAAGGAAAACCCAATAAGGTTTCTTTCATCAAAACATTGGAGAAGTAAGACGATACTAAATCCAAGGGATGCACTAGCTCGCGAGCTCAAGATCCTACTAAAGAACAATGACAAGACAAAGGAACACACACACATACAATGTAACATGAAAAACATGAAGCATACATAATGAAGACACAAATTAAACATAATGCAAAACACTTCTACAAAACAACCATGCCAAAATGATGTAAACATGATGCAAACTCAAACAAGAGGGTATGACATCACAAACTAGCAAGATCCATAGACTCTAACTACGATCCATACCCAAAACATCCATAAATCATAGGCTAGCAAAGTTTGATATTTTTTAAGTGACCCATGAAAGGCATCACAGGCTAGTGAAGTCTGATATTCACTAGGTGATTTTGATAAGAAACAACATAGGCTAGTGAAGTCAAATATTTACTAGGTGATTTTTCACAAAGGTAGCAAATGAAAACACACAAGGGCTAGTTAAGTTTGATATTCACTAGGTGAGTTCTCATGTCAACCAACTAGGAATTATAAGTCTAATAATTTTGATAATGTGCTGCAAAATATGATCAATATCCATAGAAAGCATCACCAAGTTCATATTCTAAAAATAAAGTGAAGCACATAATGTAATTTATGCCCTCACCTTAAGGTAGTTGCTAATGCAAACTAGGAGTAATTTCCTTATAGGTAGAATAAAAGATATATTTGTAAAATGATAGGCCATGGGAGCTTGTTGGGAAACCTTATGCCAAGCAATATGTTCCCAAAAAAGTGGACTCATAACAAGGGGCTGTCCCCAAAACAAAGTCATATAATTAACAAGATAAAGATAACACATGAAGGATCTACAGTTCTAGGGTCAATATAGAAAAGATATAATGTATAATATGATCATGCTATGAATTGACATCATTCCCTAAATACTTTTGGAACTACGAACACAAGGGAGGAATGATACATGAAGCCAACATAAAGCATTTGGGTCAACATGGAAAGAGACCTAAATGTCTTAATGCTTTGTATCATTTTCAAAGGGAATAAAAGAAAGACATTCATAGCATAAAGAGGAAGGAAGATACAAATAGAAGAACGTCATGATAGATTTGTTCTCTTTATATCCTTGTGCTAATGAGAACATCAAGGGCCAACTAAAGAGAACTAACAAACACAAATACACACCAAGCAACACATTATGGGTGTTGGTGAATTTTCCAGTGCACCTAAGGAATAGCCAATTCCTATGTTCCAAACTCTTGAAATGACTGGCCAACGAACAAGATCTAGTTAAAGACTGAGATCTTCTGCACTTTAGGCTCTATGGAGCCAAGGAGGGTGTTCCTATTGGTGTTCATTTGAATTATACTTGACAAAACACATCATTCTCACAGATTAATTTGAATGAAGGATGAATGTGCAATAATTACTATGAAATTGGCTTGTTTCTAAGTAACTTGCCACTCCATCAAAAGATATCTCCCATGGTAATTGACAAAAAAATTATACAAAGACTTATGAAATTTGAAGTGAATTTAAATTATGATTTTAGGTTGGTCACCATACAACTATTTGATTAACCTTTTAGGTGAATCGTTAAGAAATAAACTAGTGCCCTACTAAATTGGGTGATGGAGTCACATGTAGAAGAATCAGTAATGTAGAAAATGACTTTAAAATTTAATGGGTGGACTACCCTCATAACAACTTTGCATTACAGAGCTCACTATTTCTGATACACAACTGCTTGTCAAATCCTTTGCAAATAATTGTAAATCTATGACTCTATTTAAGCATTTAATTGATTACTTGAATCAAAGCATAAAACAAAGACATACATTTGAACAGTTGTTCAAAGAAGAATGCAAATATTATTAATATTCCACTCAAAACTCACTCAAATCCACACAAGGAGAGAAGATGTATCAAAATTATACTTTCATTCATGCTTATCAGTCAAATTTACATAACAATTTAAGATAGTATGCACATGTTTTCTTCTAGAAAGGCTCATAACAGACTAGCTATTTTATTCCTATCATTTTATTCATGTACACCTAACTCAAAAACCTAACCAAAATTTTCATCCATCCTGCTCACAAGTGAGCCCTGAATTCCCTTTTATAGAGTAAGGGAGCAACAAGCTTCAGGCTCAAATGTAGTCTCAATACAAATTTCATCTCATGCAAAATTTCATCTTCATTTTACTTTGCATTTCAAAATTCCCCATGTGCTGAATTTGCAAGAATATGGTGCAAACGAGGAAAGCTAAAATTGTAACTGCCACTAGGAATGGGAAAAGCAAAGTGTCACCAAAATCCCCTTTGTCGCCATCCACGATGCAACAAATAAGGAATCCATAATGCCACAAGGACACACAGTCGACGTCCAACACCAAAATATGCCATGCATGCAAAAACAAGACCTCCACCACAACAAACATTATC
>VDFB02081966.1:0-20103 GCA_007258455.2 Sequoia sempervirens
AGATGTGTGTTGTAAATGTGTGAAAATCTATTCTAAATGTATGCAATATTTAAAGATGCAAGTCCTAATTCCAAAATATGTTAAATGGATGCCACTAAGCTACCATGGAAGCCATTAATGGATGCTCAATATTTAAACTAAAATGATAAATGTATACTTTAAATATGGATGCAAGTGCAAATGATTTTAACAACATAAGTTTACTATTAAATTATGGATCCCTATTCAATAGACACAAGGTCTATTTATAGAATAGGCAAAAAGAAACTGATTGTCAAGATTGAAAGAATTAATCAATAGTCAAGTTGGAAGGAAGATGGAGGCATGGATTATGGATTCCCATCAAGGGTTGAAAATGCAAGTTGATATTAAATCAAGGGCTCACAATCATGCAAAGAAGCAAAATTTCAAAGCTTACTCAAGAAGTTTGTTGAAAGTTTGTTACAAGGGAGAATATTCCTTTTTTCAAATGAGTGAAGAGGGAAAGAATATTCCCCTTTTGGAGGAATGTGCAAAGGAGGAATATTCCCTTGTAGGTGGGAGAGTTAGAATTAATTATCAATTTGATAATTAAAACAAAGTTTCAATTATGCAAATTTAGAGGAATTTAGGATATCCATTAAATAATTAACTTATTTAATGAAAAGGGGTCAAAATGACATTTAATTAAATAATTAAAGATTATTTAATTAAAAGAGGAAGGACAAGTGTTAAAATTAAATATTCTAATTTATCAATTTAGCAGGACAAAAGTTTAGCATGAAAGGGGTGGAATTAACCTAATTAGATTAATTAGATTAATAGATGAAAATGATGTATTAATTAAATAGCTAGGCTAATTTAATCAAACAAAAGAGAAAAGAGGATGGATTTTAGGATGAAGCGGTGTTAGTCTATCGGTTAAGTGTGTGATAGCATTCATGACATTATTAAGTGTCTAGTTATGTTTCAAATGTGCATTTATTATTCAAAGAAAAGAAAAAATTTCATTACTCTTAATGTTAGTAACATAAACTATTCACTTGTGGGTAAAACAGTAAAAATTATTGGGTAGAACAATAGGCATCTTACAGAAATGATGTGACCAATGTGAGTCTGATTAGACACAATAAAAGAAGATAGAAGGTGAGGTTTAAGCCCTAGACATGAGGATGAAAGTGATAATGAGTTAGATCATGTTGTGAATTGTAATGAAGAAGCCCTAGACGAAGAAGAAGAATTAGATCAAGTGAACATATTGAAAGCTATTTCAAAAATTGGTGACCTAGAATTGAAATTCAAAATTATATGGGAAATTTAAACCCCAAGGAATTGATTGATTGGATAAATGATATGGAAGAATAATTTGAATATGACGAAATTAAAGATTTGGAAAGAGTGAGATTTTACAAAAACTAAGTTGAAAGGACATGTTGCTTTATGGTGGAAATAAGTTCAATTGGATATAAATATAAGAGGAAAGGAGAAGATCATAAAGTGGGATAGGATGGTGACAAAGTTGAAGAATCAATTTATACTTGCTGATTATGAGCTTGAATTGTTGAAAAGATTGCAAAACCTAAGGCAAAGGAGAGATCTATGAAGGAATATAATGAAGAATTCTACAAGATGATCATTAGGAATGGAAATAGTGAAGTAATAAAGGAAAAGGTGGTGAGGTACATCAATGGACTGAGAACAAACATCCAAGAAGAATTGAGCCTAGTGAAGATGACGCCAATTGAGGAGGCATACCAATTTGTGTTGAAGGTGGAAGAGAAGATGAATAAGAAGTTTGAACAAAGGAAAAGAAGTGAAAGAGGAAGATTCTAGAGAATTGGATCAAAATATAGAGAGAGAAGACCTTATGCAAAGCAAAAAAATGAGGTGAAACCCTAACATAGTGAAGAGAAGGACTATATGTCATACCGCAGAGGAAGAAAACACAAAAAATTCGATCGTAATGATAGAGGTCATAATTCTTACCACAATGATGTATATAGGAGAGACGGAGGAAGATATAAGAAGATACCATTTAGAGGAACTTGTTTCAAGTGTGGAGGTGAAGGACATAGAGCATTTGAATCCCATCAAGAAAGTATCAACAAGAAAATTGAGCATATTGGAAGAGCAACTTATGTGGATGAAGAACATGTTGAATCCCCTAATTCAGTTGGGAAACTTGAGAAAGGTGAATCATTGGTAATGAGGAGAGATTTGATGCATGAAGAAGTGATTGAAGAACCACCACAAAGAAAGAGTTTGTTCAAAACAAGATGTAAGTTTGGAGGAAAGGTATGTAAAGTTATCATTTATAGCGATAGCATTGATAATCTAGTTTTAGAAGAGATGGTAACCAAGTTGAATTTAAAGAGATTGAAACATCCAAATCCCTATAAGACAACATGGATTCAAGATGATCATAAGATATTGGTGAATGAACAATCTTTGGTGAAATTTCATATAGGGTCATATAAGGATGAAGTGTTGTGTGATATTGTACCTATGGATGCATGACATTTACTATTAGGAAGACCATGGAAATATGATAGGAAAGAAATTCATGATGGAAGAAGGAATACTTATATTGTGACTTTGAATGAAAAAATAATTAAGTTGATACCTTTGTAGGAAGACAATAAAAGTGAAGTTTGTAGCACTATTAGACTATGCTTGGTAGATGGAAGGAAGTTTTTGGATGGATTGACACATGTAAATATGTGTTTTGCATTGATTCCAAAGAAGGGTGGGAGTCTGGAGGCAACAAAGGATGTTAATCTACCACAGATAGAAGTAGCAAAACTATTGACAGAGTATGAAGAAATCATATAAGAGAATGTACCATATGGATTATCGCTAGCCCAAAATATCAGTCATCATATAGACCTAATACCTAGAGAATTTTTTCTAGAAAAAGAAACACATATAATGACAACGATATAGAATGAATAATTGAATAGATAGATACAAGAGTTATTGAAGAAAAGATTGATTAGGGAGAGCTTAGGACCACATGTGATACCTATTGTACTTGCACTATAGACACTAAAAATTGTCCCAGGCTTGTGATTTCTAAATTCTCCATCATTTCTCCTTTTGTCTTTGATAATTAAATAATTTTAATTATTTAATTAATAATTTTTTTTATCTTTATTCCTCCTTAATTAATTAAATAAATTTTATTTATTTAATTACGTCACTAATTAAGTCTTCTTTCTAAAGTTAAATAAATTCTTATTTATTTAATTTTTGTCCACTTTCCACTATAATTAAGTAATTATTTTAATTATTTAATTATTTATTAGCCTTTT
The DNA here is from genome assembly GCA_007258455.2 of Sequoia sempervirens. NCBI lineage: Eukaryota > Viridiplantae > Streptophyta > Pinopsida > Cupressales > Cupressaceae > Sequoia > Sequoia sempervirens. The sequence goes on from VDFB02081966.1 coordinate 3,291, forward strand.
CTCTCCTAAATTAAATAAATTTAATTTGGTCCACTCTCTTGAATTTTTAATTAAATCATTATTTAATACAAAATGATTCCTTTTTGTCACATTCCTCTATAATTATATAATTATTTTAATTATTCATTGGCCACCTAAATTAAATAATTTTTATTATTTAATTTCTCCTATCACCTCTTTATCCGTGCTAATCTTATCTTCCACATCAAATCTTATCTCTTGACAACTCATTTAATCAGAGTCTCTTGATTGAATTATCTCATAATTCAATCTCAATGCTTCATCCTTATCATTTGCCCTAATTTTTCCCTAACCCTAGTCCATAACTCAACTTTCAATCTTGGCCATTGATTAAGACATCTTATTGGCATCCAATCTCAACCATTCATTCAAATTTGTCTTTTCTATAAAAGACCTTACCCTTGTCATTTTCATGATCTACACATATTATGCAAGTACATGTTGCTAGTATGAGACAACAATCTTCAATTATTTGCTAGTCACTTGTCATAGGCTTATTATTGCACACTCAAATCTAAGGGAAATTATCATATTCAAGCAAAATGGAGAAGTGCAATGGAGGTGAATCAATGGTGGCATGAATATTTGGTAATATTGTTTTATGTTTTATGTATTTATGCTCATTTGTATTTAGTTTTTATTAGGGTTTGATTTATATGCTTTATTGCATTAACCTTTTAATATTTTAGCCCCTAATTACATTGGTGAACATGCACTCCTATCCTTTGCCCCGACTTTGGCCTCTAGTCTCTCCTCCTCCCCGCCTCGGGTTCCTCATCCTCCTCCTCCTGCACCTCAGAATAGCATCAAGGCACTCCCTTCCACATAATGTAATTCTAATACATGTCTCCTACCATCTCCACCTCCCTCCCTCCCTCCCTCCACCCTCCATCTCTCCATCACCTCATCTCCTTTGCCATCTCTCCCTCCCTCCTCCTCCATTCCCTATGCCTCCATCCCCTCTACCTCCTTTATCACCTTGTCGCACCCATGGTATCATTGAATGATGATCAATAGGTGTTAGCCTATCTAGATCTATTAATGGTAGTGGTTTGTGTGCTTTCCATCAGGTTTCAAACTTGGCTGTCGTCCCTAGATCCACTAGACCCCCTCTCTAGGACCATTGTTGTGCCTCCAGCCCATCAATTTTTTGCTCCGCTAGAGGTATTGATATAGTGGGTCCCCTTATAGTCTCCTGCAATGATCTCACATACTTTGCAACCCCTACTAGCACATCCTATCGCTCACCAAATTGCTATAATACCCGCTGGGGCAGGTACATCTCAATGATCAACTATGACTGAATGATCTAACCAATAAGATACCTGAATTATTTGTAGAATGGTAAATGCTTGCCCTCGTCACCCCACTGAGAATGGTCCCTATACAGTCTCCAAACAAAATCCATCAAAGTATCAATCCTATGACGCTAATAGCTTGTCTCTCCAACCCTTGTCTGTTGAAGGGCACCTGCATACAAAAAGACATAAGGCATCCCATCTACTAGCTATGGTATTTGAATAGGTGAATAGAAGACAGGGATATGCTCCCAAGCCTAGATCATAAGCAAGGTAGTGCCATAGCTGATACTATGCATTCCTCTATATGCAACCTCATGAAGCTGATGATAAAGCATCCCCAGAAGACAAGGCCCCCATGCAAATACAATCTTGTCCCATGACATCCTCACAAGTACATCTCCCCAACCAATTGGGAACCTATGTCTGTGACAATCTGGAATAAGGACACAAGTAATCAATATGCATAACATTGCATCCCATCAAGGATAGTGCTCTACCATGAACACCAAGTGAATCTCATAGCCCTCGATGCCTATTCCCACACTGTCATCAACCTCATAAAACTTGGTAATCGCCTGATGTCTGCGGTGAGGATCATACATGACCTGCTCTCCTTAGATCGATAGGCGTAAAATCCAATACACATCCTCCAGCTTCACAGTGGCCTCTCCTATCAGTAAATGGAAAGAACATGTCTCTGAATGCCATCTCTCCACTAGTGCTGTCAGTAGTCCCCTATTTTCTTAGACAATGAGAATATAGGTGAGGCAATATAATCTGAACCGCATTAACCGTCTATGCTCTCTGTCTCACAACTGATCTCAGAAAGCATATGTGGAAGGCCCGAACTCGTGCATATAGATCAGTGGTAATCATTTCTGTACACACAAAAATGAGAGTTAGCACATCAGTAAACATCTTTACTACCATCTATCTAATCAAGCATAAGCAAAAACTAAGTCTAAAACTAAGTCAACTTTGGTCAAAGTCAAATGCATTGCATCAATGACATTTGTGTCGCGCTATGTCACTTGCATCGCTTGGCCCTTCAATTGCATTCTGACAAAGCGATTGCATTGCACGAGCTCACAAATGCGTTATCTTTTAGCACATGTGTCACTGTCACTTTCATATGCATCAATGCCAAATCACTTGTGTCAAATGGCCTTGCATTTGTGTTGCGCTATAGCGATTGTGTCGCTTAACCTATCATCTACGTCGCATGACAACGATTGTGTCTCATGAACTTGTGAATCTGTCACGATGCATCAAATGCGTCAAACATGATTATGAATGTGGATTACGTGAACTCATATGCATCGCAATGCATTTGAATCCCTAACTTCTAGCCCTAAGAATGCACGTAAAACAATGAAATGACAAAGTGGGAAAGGTGTAATTACCAGCGGCTCTGTACCCTTTGACCCTTTGAAAGTCCAAATGATGTATTCATGGTGCTCGGTCGCTGGAATCACCATCTTCGTGCGAGGTCTCCTCTCTCTAAGCTCTCAAATTTCCAAAGGAAAAAGTGAACATGAAATGACTTTTTACCCCTTTTGAACCTATTTATAGGGTAAAAGTGGGATTTTCTTGCAAATTATATTACTGGAGGCTCTTTTGACCACCTTTGACCAACCCAATGACTACTTTAAACATGTCAAAATCTAAAATCGCTTGCACCATTGACTTTCTGGACATTAAATTAGCTTGTCGGGACACTTTCTAAATTTTTTGTCACTAGGCCCAAATTTGAATTTTTTTGCAATGGGGCATAGATACTTCGTACCTTCGTTGGGGCATGTTTCTGACTGAATTTTCTTTGTCACAATGCGATAGGTTGCATTATTGCAAAGAGGGGAAAAATGTAGACACATAAAAATGACCTAGGCCTGCAAGTTCTATTTTCTCCATATTTCTTCCTAACATAATTAAAATATTTGATTATATCCTATGGTCCAATTCAACTATTAATTAAATAATTCATAATTATTTAATTAATTCATGTCTTATATTCCTCTTGATTATTTAAATAAATAATTTTTTTTTTTAAATACGTCGCTAATTCTCTAATGTCTTTCTATGATTAAATTAATTCTTAAATTTATTTAATTTGGTCCATTATTCTTCCTGATTATTTAGATAAATAAATTTTATTTATTTATTTAAATACGCCATTAATTTCTAATGTCCTCTCATAATTAAATAAATTCTTTAATTTATTTAATTATTGTCCACCTTTGAATTCTCTAATTTTAAATAAAACTGTTATTTAAAATTGTCACATGATCCCCACCTTTTGAATTAAATTAATTTTTAATTCAAAATAACAACTTTCTTCCAATAAATCAAATAATTTCTAATATTATTTGATTTTATAGCTCTTTTTTGTGCCATCTTATCTTCTTGTCACATGCAATCTTGTCCCTTGATTTGATTTTATAGAAGAAAAATCTTGTCCATAAAACATAATATTGCAAAAAATAGAGAAGGTGCAATGGAGGTCAATCATGGAGTTTGAAGACATTTGGTAAACTCTTTCCTTGTTTTCATGTTTTTACTCCTTTGTGCTTCATTGTTTGCTTTGGGTTATCTTGTTTTAAGCTCTAATTTGCTAAGTTAGGTTTTTCCCTAAGCTACATGCACTAAAGAAGGATGGAGATTGGAGAATGTGTATAGATTCTAGAGCAATCAATAGGATCGAAGTTGAAAGTATAGATTCCCATTGCTAAAGATGGATGATATTATGGATTGTTTGAGTAGATTAAAGTATTTCACAAAGATTGATCTCAAGAGTGGATACCATGAGATCAAAATCCAAGAAGGTGATGAATGGAAGATTACATTTAAGACTAATGAAGGACTATATGAGTGGTTAGTGATGCTTTTTGGATTGACCAATGTACCTAGCACTTTCATGAGATTGATGAATGAGGTATTGAAGAAATTATTGGGTAATTTTGTCATTATTTATCTAGATGATATTCTAATTCTTAGCAAGAATAGAGAAGAACATTTGTGACACATTAGATAAGTATTGCAGAAGTTGAGAGAAGAGAAGTTGTTGATAAATTTCAAGAAGTGTAGCTTTATGAAGACAAAGTTGGCATATCTGGGTTTTGTTATTTCTGCTGAAGGATTGAAGATAGACCCTAAGAAAGAGAAATTGTTGAGTTTCCTACACTGATAAGCATTGGAGAGGTAAGATCATTCCATGGATTGGCTAGTTTCTACCAAAATTTTATCAAAAGCTTTAGTAGCATTTGTACATCTATGAAAGAGACAATGAGTGGAGATAAGAAAGATTTTAAGTGGACATTTAGAGCACAAAGAAGTTTTGAATTGTTGAAGAAAAAGGTGGCAGAGTAGCCAGCGTTAACATTACCTGATTTTGGAAAAGTATTTCAAGTTGATTGTGATGCTAGTGGGAATGCACTAGGAGAAGTGTTCAGTTAAGAAGGGAGACCCATAGCTTATTTCAGTGAGAAGTTGAATAATGGTAGAAGAAGATATTTAGTTTATGATCAATAATTCTATGCCATAATTCATGCCTTGAAGAAGTGGATACATTATTTGTTGCCTAAGGAGTTTGTGTTGTATATTGATCATCAAGCTTTGTGGTATTTGAATGGTCAAGGGAAGTTGAATCAAAGACATATGTGATGGGTTGAGTTCTTGTAGAGTTATACATTTATATTGAAGCACAAGAGTGGCAAGTCAAATAAAGTTGTAGATGCATTAAGCAGGAGAAGGAATTTGCTGAAAGAGATGAGAGTAGAAGTATTGGGTTTTGAAGAACTGAAGCATATTTATGAGAATGATCTAGATTTTGTAGAAGCTTGAAGAGAATGTAAGGAACCAATTGTGATATACTAGAGCCAATGGTTGGATTATTTCATTCAGGAAGATATTTTATTCAAAGGAAATCGATTATGTATTCCAAAGAGTTCAATGAGGGGGAATCTTATTGAGGTGAAGCAAAGTAGAGGACTAGAGCAAGACATTTTGGAGTTGATAAGATAGTAGCTTGTGAGTGAACACTATTTTTGGCCATAAATATATAAGGATGTCAGGAAGTATGTTTAGTGTTGCAAAATTTGTCAAGTAGTAAAAGGGAGTAGTCAAAATACTAGATTGTACAAGCCTTTAATAGTACTGAAGAGACCTTGGGAAGATATAAGCATCGATTTTATATTAGGATTACCAAGGACACATAGAGGACATGATTCTATAATGGTATTAGTTGAAATTTTTTCTAAGATGACACATTTCATTCCTTGCAAGAAGATTAATGATGTTGTGCATATTGCTGAATTATTTTTCAAGGAGATTGTGAGATTGCATGGATTACCTAAGAGTATAGTTTCAGATAGAGACACCAAGTTCATTGGATATTTTTGGAGGACATTGTGAAAGAAGATGAAGATAAATTTGAAGTTTAGTTCAACATATCACCCAAAAAAAAATGGACAAATAGAAGTGGTAAACAAAATTTTAGGTAACTTGTTGAGATGTTTGGTTGGAGACAGTAGGGAATTGGGATATATATATATTTCTATTGCAAGTAGAGTTTTCATGTACAATGATTTAGTAAACTAAAGTATAGGGAAAAAACCATTTGAGATTGTGATAGGAATAAATTGTAGAGGAGTTGTAGAACTAAGAGACATCAACATGGAGGATAAGAGAAGTGCAAAATATGAAGAGTTTGCAGGATTCATGGAAACATTGCATAGTCAGGTCTAGAAAGACTTGGAGGACATAAACAATAAGTGTAAGGAGAAGGAATATGAGAAGAGGAGACATAAGGAGTTCGTTGTTGGAGATGAAGTGATGGTATATCTTAGAAATAAAATATTTATAGTTGGAACATACAAAAAGCTAAATAATATGAGGAAGTTTAGACCATGTAAGATTTTTAGGAAGTTTGATTTTGGAAATGCATATGAAGTGGAGTTGTTGGAGATACTTGGTATATCACCTATTTTCAATGTTACAAACATCTATGAGTATCATGGAGGATAGTCAAGTGGTAGTAGAAATGAAGTGGATTTGAAGGAACAATTACCACACAAAATACTAGAGGAGATTGAGCAGATTTTGGATACTAGAACTAGAAGGAGCACTAGGAACAAGCAGTGCAAGGAGTGCTTGGTAAAGTGGAATGACAAACCATTGGAGGACTTTTCATTTATTTCTTAGGATGAGGTGGACTGCTTTGGTTTTCTGCTATCCCCTGGAAAGTGAGAAAATCTCTTTTCTTCCAACCTTGGGTGTCTAATGTAGGAGCATCCCTAGTTGTAAAGCAATCCTGTATCAACCAAAAACATTTCTTTTCTTTCATTTTAGTTTGTAGCAGTTTCAATATTTCATTCCACATTTTACCAAATTGTCAATTCTCAGCTCATGGAGTAGGATATAGCATCTATACAAGTCCATCTACATCATATCCATATTTTAGGAGATTTGCATTCATTTGTAGAAAGTTATTGCTCTCAAAATTTCACTGTAAATCATAGTTAGAGCATTTTGGACCAACATAGTCTAGAATTCATTGTGTGGACCTATTTTAGAGCATGTGGAGCTTAATGGAGCATCATACAAGCATGGGTCCAAGGCACAATTTTTCTTGGAGATTCACAATACATTTCATTTTGTGAAGGATTATCTTTCATGTTTTAAGGTTGACCTACACGCTTGATCATTCATTAGGGTTTGTAAAACCTTGAGACTGACACGAACCATTATTGGAGCTGGAGATTCATATTTAAGATCATTTATAATTTATAGAGAAGTAGTGAGAGATTATATTTAGGATTAGATTTCAAATATTTTAGATATTTAGATCTAGTGGTCGAATAAGGACCTTGGATAGTGGTAATGTTGTAACGCCCTTGCAACATGCCTATGACCCCTAATTATTTCATATATGATGCATGAAATACTTCTAGTTATTGAATCAAAGAAATTTCATGTTTTCTGATCAACATCTCGTGTTATTTCCATTGTGTTGACTCTAAGCTAGACAATTGGATAGTTCTTTTTGAACCCTCTATCCATGATTGCATCAAAAATAAAGTTCATTTTATAATAGTGTTGAGAACAAATAGAGGTAGTGAATAATTTTATTAATGAATATCCAAATATTTTAAAAAAGAATAGAATCAAGAAGAAATTTACTATAAGGTATATACACAATAGTAAAATAGTATTTGTAAAACAAAGAATATAACAATCATGAAAATGACTAGAACCATGTCGACAACAAAACATTTACCACATGAGTTTTAGGAGGAAGTAGTATAATTCTCAGTATCCATTGAACTAGTATCCCATAAAAAGTATAAAAGATAAGATTCCACATGAAACATGAAGTAAGAAGAAACATAGTGTGGCATAATTTACAAGTTTTATTTGTATTTCTTATGCACATGTGCTTGATCAAAAGAGGAAGAAATTGGGTGATAAACAAGAGAAATATATCGTGTCTGATTATATAATCCAATTAAAAAAGGTTGTAATCAAAACTAATAATTTTTTTTTAAAAATGAAATGTCAAAACACAATAACAATAACTTGAAATAAAATACTTAAGTGAAAATATATCAAATTAGTCTCCTGTTAGTAGTACTAGTTCCAATATTTCAACTAGCTCTACTTTATTTTCCTTAACACCATCCAATACAAGAAGAAGGGCCATTTCAACACCTATGGCTTCTTATAACATGTGAGAACCTTGATGGAGATTTATGAGTTAACAAAAAATAAAAATAGAATGATGATTTAATTTCTAAGTTTTCTCTATTTACCAAAGTTGATCTTGTTTCTTATAAATATGTAATTAAGAATTATAATTTTTTAAAAGCTAATGATTATGAGATTGAAATAATTAAGAAAAATGATAATAGGAAAGGGTGTTATTTGAGTCAAATGGGTTTATAAGATAGAGTACGATGCCAAAAAAAATGGTAGTTGAAGCCTATTCATAAAAAAAGGAATTGATCATAATGAGAAATTTACACCTATAGAAATATTTAATGCTATAAGATCTATTTTGACAATTACAACTCAATAATATGTGGGAAATATATCAAATGGGTGCAAAATCAACATTCTTAAATGGAGTGTTGGAAGAAAAATAATATGTGCATTAGGCACTTGATTATGGCATTCCTAATCATTGGAACAAAGCATATAAATTAGGAACAACTTTATATTATCTCAAAAAACCACTTGCACCTTGGTGTAGCTATATAGTTCCATATTAATTGTGAAATTTTAAGCACAATAGCAAACATGCTACTTATATTAGGATAAATAATGCTATTTATAAGTTTGACTTAAATTTTATCGAAAAATTATCAATTAATATGTTTAAGTTAGCTATGAAGGAGTTTAAGATGACAGATGGGTATGATGAAATAATTCCTTAGAATTGAAGTGAATCAAAAAAATATGGGATTTTTATCCATTAAGCTAAGTATGCAAATGATATCTTGAAGAGATTAAGACTGAAATGTTATATAATTATATCACCACTTATTGTCTTAGGTGTAAAATTGATCAAAGATGATAGTCTAGCAACAATGTGACTCAACATTGTATAATAGATTGATTGGTAGATTGATGTATTTGATGGTTACTAGTTTTTATATTATGTGTGTAATAAGTTATATTTCAAGGTTCATGATGACTCCAAAATGCACTCACTTGTAAGATGAAAAGATAATTATGCAATATATTAACTTAGCACAAAATATATGGTATTTTATATATTGCATCTAATGATTTTGGTTTAGTTTATTACATTGAAAGTGACTGGGGAAGAAGTATTGATGATAGAAAGAGCACCTTTCTTTATGTCTTCCAATTTGGTTCTAGAGTAATGTCACATGCATAAAAGAAACAACTCATTTATCTCTTTCAAAAGTAGAAGTTGAAAATACAACTACATCAGTAACATGTCAAGTAGTATGGACGAGAAGAATATGATACCATTTAAAGAAAGGACAAGAAAGAGAAAAAACAAATTTGTGACAACAAATCTGCTATTGCTGTATCAAAGATCATGCATTTTGATATGAGATATCAATTCATTTATAATGGAGAAATTAAGATTAAGTTTTCTAAATCAAAAGTTTTGCAAATTTTTTCACAAGTTTTGTCTAAAGTAGATTTTGAATGACAAAAAGTGAATTTGATTGATATTATTCAAACTCAAACTTAAGAGAGGCTGCTTGAAATATAAACTTGTCTTCACCTAATTCTCTCTAATAAATAACTCTACTTAATTTACATAAAACATTGATTACACTCATTTCTTTATATATAGAATTTACATAAATCAATTAAATCATCTGAATTATTTAATAAACAAACAAATAAATTATAAAAAAAATCAAACAACTAGAAAATAATACATTCCAAGACTTACTGAAATTAAATATTAAATTATATGCATTTTGTTCTTAAATTGAAACAAAACTTCTGATGAAGAAAAAGGAAGATAAAAAAGAACTTTGTGTGCAATAATATATCTTTATATTGTGCATCCCTATTGCAACAACACTCTTCTATATCAAAATTTTGCAGTATCTTGTAGAAAAAAACAACACATTGACACCTCACATTTCTTGCATATCGGATATTTTTCTTAAACCTAAAAACAAATTAATGACTATCACATAGGGGACATGGGTGGGACCGATGTTGGCAGACTGTAGAATATGTCCCTAGTTAGTGCAAATATAAATGTATCCCCATCATTTCAAGGACGAAATAGGCATGGATTCTGATAACAAAAACCAGGTTCATCGACTCTCATAATCCAAACAGGTTCTCATCATCTTGCCAAAAATTTAGGTCATCCGTATGCTGTACCATATTGTGGTTGACGCCTAATATATTTCCTGCTTCACCTTCATTACAAAATCCAGTATTTAGAGACACAAGACTAGCCTGTGCATTGTGAAGCTCTGCTTTGGTGGCTGCCAGTTGTGATTGAAGGTGTGATATTTGCTTCTGCAGTTCACAGACTGCGCCAGCGCAACCGTAGACTGGATCATTCCTTCTAACATTTGCTTCATATACCATGCTTGCTACAGCATCTGCTCTCTTCTCACCCGGAATACTCTGTAATATCAAAACAACACAAAATGGACCAACGGATTCGATCAAGCTTCTTATATTTAACCCTAATTTTCCAAGGGTTTCTGTCATCTATCTGTACTTCGATTAAACAAGTGCTCATTTTGTTGCAGTAAATGTTCCTAATTTCTTGTTAAAATTTTTTGGATTGAAATTGTGTAAATTTTTTAAAATCAACATTTCAGATCACATTTTATAATCCATCATCAGGATTATGCATGCAACAAGACAAAGGAATTGTGGAGTAAGATCTAAAATGTTGATTTTAAAAAATTTACACAGTTCCAATCCAGAAATTTTTAGCAAAACATTATAGGGTTTCTGTCATTTATCTGTACTTCGATTAAACAAGTGCTCATTTTGTTGCAGTAAATGTTCCTAATTTCTTGTTAAAAATTTCTGGATTGAAATTGTGTAAATTTTTTAAAATCAACATTTCAGATCACATTTTATGATCCATCATCAGGATTATGCATGCAACAAGACAAAAGAATCATGGAATGTGATCTAAAGTTGATTTTAAAACATTTACACAGTTTCAATCCAATTTTTTTTTAGCAAAACAATATCATAAACTGTAGAAACTTAATGCTGTTAATGCGCCTAATTTGTTAAATCCGAAAAAATGAATAATGATAAAAGCAGTATTTTGATTGAAAATGAAAAACAGTGAGGATTTGATCAATACCTGAAGGATTTTAACAATTTTGCTTGTTCTGAACAATTTGTGTACTACTACAAACTTGTCAGGATCATTTGGTGGAAAATAAGGAGCAAGCACGCATTTATCTCCACATTTTTTTCGCTGAATCTTACAAGCTGCACAGGGATAAACAACACTAGACATATCTCTCGTTTCCGTTCCAGCTGAATTAAGCAGCAAGAACAAAATTTTATGCAGCTTATAACAGTAAAGCTAAAAGATCAGAGTCGTATTCAAAGCTGCAAGTAACTATCTAAAATTATGCGGAAACCAGGAATGTAAGAGATGAGACAGATTTGGGGCATGGACTTGACTCATAAATAGATAGAATATATAGCAGATGGCAAGCATTCCGGGGAATTTACAGGTGTGTAAATTGACCATGTGACCTTGAAATATCACCGTATTGTGCATCCAGCAAACTAGCCGTATATTTGAACTTGAATTAACTATTATTTACGATCAAATATGCATTGGCACATGCCTGGAATTTGACCGGTCACCCCTAACTCTGATATGAAAATTTGAAGATGGTTTGCTCAATGTTTATCATTTGTAAAAATAATTATGAAGAATTTGATGTGAAATCTTTTATATTAAAATATTTGTATCTATTTCATTAATCATATATATTAAAAGTATAAAATGATGTGTTATAAAACAATAATTAGTAATAAATTATTGGTTAGTACTTATCTTTATAGTATTGTAATTATTGTTTTTGAGATTTGAAAAAAAAATTGTAAGTTTTTTTAATGTGAATAAAAATAAATGTAAGTTTTGTTAATTTAATATTTTACTATTGTTAATTAGTTTTTTACGTGACTTAACCCTAATCCTAACTCACACCCTAACTCTAATTCTATCTCTAACCCTTACCTTAACCCTAACAATAAATTCTAAACCATTATCCTAATCCTAGACCTATCTCTAACCCTAACCATGGTTGCAATACTATCCATAATTATAAACCTAACTTTAAACCTTGAATTATTAACCATAATCAAAACCTTAACCTTTCCCTAACTATAACAAAAAAACTCTAATCTTAATCCCATCTCTAGTCTTAAAACCATAATTGTAACTCTAAACCTAACCCTAAACCATAAACCCTAATATAAGTCTAATTGTAATCCTAATTCTCATAACCCTAACCCTAACTCTAAACCTAACCCTAAATCTAACACAAACAATAAACTCTAAAACCATAATATTAACCCTATCTCAAACCATAATAGAAAATAAAAATATTTAAATATCTAACCTAAAAAATATTAAATTCTTTTGATTTTGTTAATTATATATATATATATATATATATATATATATATATATATATATATATATATTAATTTTATTTCTTTTAGACTACATAATCTCTATGTATTCGTCCCCCTATAGGCAATGCCCACTAGGGTTGAACCCCAGACCTATTAAATTATTGTTATTGTTTTATTATTAATATTATATTATAGTATTATAATTACTAAAATATTATTATTCTTTTATTATTATAATTAATTTTATTTTGTGTTTCATATTAAAATATTAATTTAATCACTAATTTTTAAATAAATAATATATTTAATAAATGTTATATTACTAATTATTATATATTAAGTAAACTTTATAATAAAATAAATATAATATATATTAAAAATAATTAAAAGTTAGATATTACATCTTAGTAATGTTTCTTCGCTTATTTTTAATATAAAATTATTATATATTATAATGGTTATTTATTACAAGTTGTTTATTTTTAATTTAATATATATATATATATTAATATATAAATATTAAAAAATAAAAATCTAAAATAAAAATATTTTTTTTAAAAAAGGTAAAAAAATAAGTAACATTTATGTATTTTAAAAAGATTTAATGAAATGAATTTATAAAGTTAAAAGTAAAAAATCATTCTAAAAAAATAAAAATAATAGTTATGTGCAAGAGAAATAATTTTTTATAACTTTTAAAATTAAATATTAAAATTTTAGTTTTTAATTGGTTCAAAACCAACTTATTAATAACTAATTAACAAAATGACTTGAAGAACTCATTGCAATAGTACTAATAAATGTAAAAAAGTTAAATTTATTATTACAATTCACAATTCACATTAAAATATTTATATAATTTTATTAAAAGTATTATAAAAATAACAAATAATTATATTCTATTTTTTTGAAAAATATTATAAATTAATATGTATTTAATGGTAAACCAAGTTGCTAGTAAAAATTTCCAAACCAATAGTGGCATGGTGTGATGGCTAAGTTGTTGTGCTGTTATTCTTCAGGTTCAAATCCCATTGGAGTATAATTGCCGAGAATTTATATTGGAAATAAAGTCCCCATTTGTGACCTCACTTCTAGGTCAAAAGTGTTTACCCCTTTCAAAAATTTGGTAAAATGTAAAAGTGAGATAAATATGGATGAAAACATTCTATATCTATTTACAATGTTTTTTCATTTGCATTGCTTCATGTTTTAAATAGATACAGGTCAAAAGTGTTCACCCCTTTCAAAAAAAATGGTAAAAGTAAAAGTGAGATAAATATGGATGAGAACATTCTATTTCTATTTACAATGTTTTCTCATTTGCATTGCTTCATGTTTTAAATCTAGATTTGTCTAAGTTTATTTCATTCCTTTTTTTAAGCACATTATTAATTGTTTAATACAACCACATAGAAATAGAATTTGTAACACATGGTATCCATACACACCCATGCACAAACATCAACGTAATCCTTGAACCTCTTTTAGGTGCAAGTGCTAGTTATAATAGACATTATAAAATGAACTTATTAATATTATAAATTACAATATTATATTATATTTACTTCTAATTAATTTTTACCATTTATTAATAATTTAAAGTTTCATGTATACAAGTATATGAAAATATAACAAGTCAAACTATATAGCCTAATAATTTTTATAATTAAGTTTAAAATTGAAAAAATTGTCAGATCAAATTCCAAGTCTAATCTAGTATGTTTATGGAGTTGAAATTTATTATTATTTACAATTAGGTTATAGATATTTTTGGGTATGCAATTTTCACTATTACAATTTTATTTTTCATAATAAATAACACTCGGCTTTTTGGATAGAGATTGATTGGTGTGCAATTTTTACTAGATTATAATTTTATTTTCCATATTAAATAATATATGTTTTTTCCTTTTTTTATTTTTTATTCATAGATTGATTAAAAAAATGAAAACTTTCAACATTTTATCAAGTCCTATGTCTAATATATAATATATTAATTATCGTTTATATTTTAATTATCAATATAATTTATGTATGCTCTTTTTTTTTATTTTTTGGGTCCAATTTGATTTTAATCATGTATGTTTTAATTTTTTTTTATAAATGGTACATTCTTGTGTTAAGTTTGTTCATAGATGTATTTTAATCTAATTTTATTATTGCTATATTTTATATTTTCATTTTAATTTATAGACCTTTATAATCCATCACTTTAGTTTAAAATAATGGGTGTAGAATTGAACCACATACAAATTTGTATATCAAAAGTTAGTTTAAATATTTCAAACTCTTCCTATAAATTATTGTGAGCTACATAGTATATTTTTATGTGAATATGTATGTTATGTTGTATTTAAGGGATCCCTTATCCATTTTAAATAATATCTAAATCATACAAGAAAAACTAGAAGGGAGGAAAATCAAGAGTATCACAAAGCATCAATATTTATATTGTTAGCTTGCATCCTCATGCTAGGTACATATTGTATTCTTTCTTATTTTCTTTGATATTTATTCACCATTATTAAATTAGTTTTCCTAGGGGCTTGACCAAAAGAGAACCAACCCTTTCTTAGCGAGTTCCCAAATGCTTTCTCTTAACATTGGTATCCCAGTTCAAACATGGGTATAACAAACTAATGTACATTTATAAAAATTATAGATTCTTTGCTAGATTATTTTTATGGGTCAAATTCAGTTACACATGCTAGATTTGCTTCTATATTTATAGAGCTTAAGTTTTGCAAGTATGGATCTAAAACAAAGAAATACATGATTAGTTTGAATATTCAAAATCATTCATTGTTGTAGGTATGGATCTAAATTAGAAAAAAATATCTAGTTATTTTGTAGACTCAAAGTCATTCTTGACAAGCCCTTATTTTACTACATGATGACAAATCAATTCCCAACATCTTCAAAAAATATTATGAATACCTCTAAATTTCAAGCTAAGTATTACATGTAATTTATTTTAAATTTATAAAATCCATTTTTTTATCAAGATACTATTGTAGCATCTAGCTCCCTTCCACTAATTTCAAAATAGAATTACATCGACAAGTTAATTGGATAAATTTGTCCACACCAACTAATTTACATTGAAAAATAGGTATCAGAGGCCCTTCTTCAACTTCATTAATCTCTTCAACTAATGCAAAGATAGTAGATCAAGCTTCTCTACCATAAATTTCCTAAAACTCTCCAAATTTCCCTGAAAATTCGTTTAAAGAATAGCTCCAAATAACACCTTAAATATACATTATTTTTTAAAATAAATTTAGTATAAAACACCACAAATGTCATGCTTGGTCACCCTTCTATTATATTTTGATATGGTTGTCAACATGGCCTCCCTCTATGAGAGGTGAACATAGTTGATTGTTGCTAGTTTTTCATTCATTTTTTGTCCCAACATATCAATAAAGACTAACTGGGAAGACTTCAAAATTGTAGTATCATGTACATGTCCAACTTCCTATGACTTCCTCCCTATTGCTGAGATTATTGCACCCATAATCAAGGGGAAAAAAATAATGAAAAGATGACCAATCTATGCCTCTAACATTGCATTTAAGAATCTACATTTTCTTCCCTTGATAGCAACTCTACATGATATCTCTATAAAAAAGGAAATTACATCTTTGATTATATTGTTCCTTTCTTACGAATCACCAACCACCCACAAAAGAGATATTATAATATACCCTTAGGATCTAGAGAAAAAATCATTGATCACCTAGTAGGATAACCCATACAAGATGCAATAGATATATTAGCCACAAGAATCTTATCCAAAATTGGCCATAAATCCAATTTATATGATACCACAACCCCAACCAATTGATCAATCCATTGTTTGAACAAAAATTCTATTGCCATATTAAATTCTTGATAAACATGTCATAAAGAGAAGTCCCCCAACTTATCTAATATATAATATATCACCTCAATTTGTTTAGAAAATTGTCAACTATAAGTTGTATGAGAATAAAATCTATGAAAGAATAAGTATCGAGTCCACTTTGATGATCATTGAGCCTAAATTATTCCACTAAAAAATCTTGATACCTTCCTACAACACATAAAAACTAGTATCATTATTGGTACCATCAATTAATTTCTTTGAGAAGGCCCAAAGGAGGACTTTCATCTCATCCCTTATAATGTAACCTAACCCTAAGGCCCTAATATTGCATTAAGAGGCCCCATCAATATTCAATTTTTTCCTACCTCATGGAAGCTCCATCCACTTTTCCATATCCTTTTCTCCAAGTAAGTGCCTCATTTGAGGAAGAGGGTACATTTTAGGAACTTTTAGTAATATCCATACCTTTCCTATCTTGCAATCTCAATTTATA
>VDFB02081967.1:0-25842 GCA_007258455.2 Sequoia sempervirens
AACCATGTAACTCCAAGTCTGCATCTAAAGAACACCTCAACCCATATCCAACTGTGCCTCGCAAGTATCTCAGGATATGTTTAGCTGCAACAAGATGTATCTGTCTCGATTCACACATAAACTGGCTAAGTGCACTCAGCATGGCAGATATGAGGGTCTAGTGTTAACTAGATACATCAAGGATCCCAATGGGTTATTCTGCGTACAATGGATCCACCAAATCTGAACTAGCAGCTGACCTCCTTCAATTTATGTAGATTGGTCTCCATAGGTGTAGACATGGATTTTGCAATCCATCATACCAAATCTCTTAAGTATATCAATGGTGTACTTTCCTTGACTTAGAATCATCTCATCTGGTTTCTGCCAGACTTCTAATCCAAGGAAGTAATGCATGAGCCCAAGGTCCTTCATCTCAAATTCAGAAGTCAACTCCTTCTTACACTCAAGAATCAGATGGTCTTCTCCAGTAAGGATCAGATCGTCAACATATAAAACCAAAATTAAAGCATCACCATTGATTACCTTGAAGTAGAGATTTGAATCAGCATCATTCTTCAAGAAGCCAAAGCTTGATAGGTACCGATCAATCCTTTCGTACCATGCACGAGGAGCCTACTTAAGACCATACAAGGCCTTCTTCAGTTTGCAAACATGTGACTCTTTTCCATGAATCTCAAATCCATCAAGTTGCTCTATATAAACCTCTTCCTCAATCACTCCATTGAGAAAGGTTGTCTTCACGTCCATCTGGTGAATCTTCCATCCTCTAGATGCAGCAATAGCAATGATGGTTTTGACTGAAGTGTAGCGAGCAACAGGAGCAAATGTCTCATCATAATCAACTCCCTCTTTCTGAGAGAACCCACGAGCCACAAATCTTGCATTGTACTTCTCAATGCTTCCATCTGCAACATGCTTAATCTTGAATAGCCATTTAGAAGATACCACAGACTTGCCCTCGGGTCTAGGAACAATATCCCAAACATCATTTTTAAGAATTCACTAATACTCCTCTCCCATAGCATCTCTCCAAACTTGATGACTAGATGCTTCCTCAACACAGGTAGGCTCGGATTCTATAATCTGACTCATCAAGGCAACATAACTGGAGAACTTATGTGGCCTTTTGCTTTCTCTGAATGTGCCTCTAGGAGCTGCAAAGCTTTCAACCTCTTGCATAGTGCGACTGGCCCATAGAGGTCTCTTTCTCCCAATAACAATGCCAGTAGGTCCATCAGTAGGTTCCAAGGGTTCAACAGGATCAATATCTTCTTTTGGTTCTGAAGTCTCCCTCTGAATCTCAGGAGTATGGTCAACTTCCATATCCTGAGGAGACTCTTCATTATCAATCTCCATATGAATCCCCATGGATCTCCTGAATGCAACATCTTCCTCGAATGTGACATCCCTACTGATCTCGATCAACTTCTGACCTGGAATGTAAATTTTGTAGGCTTTTGAGTCTCAATGTAGCCCACAAATATTCCCTTCTTGCTAGAAGGCTCCAACTTGGTTCTCTTTTCCTTGGGAACATGAACATAGACAGGACATCCAAAGATCCTCAAATGACTAACTTCGGGCTTCTTCCCTGTAAAGGCTTCTTCTGGAGTCATATTCTCCAAGATCTTATGAGGACTTGTTCTGAACATACACAGCTGTCCTGGAAGCTTCTGCCCATAGGAAGGTTTGCAAATCTTGATCATGGATCATGGCCTTCGCTGCTTCCACAATCGTTCTGTTCTTTCTTTCTGCAACACCGTTTTGTTGAGGATTATAGGGAACACAGAACTCCCTCTTAATCCTTGCATCAATACAAAAATTCCGAAAACTACCAAAGGTGTATTCTCCACCATTGTCAGATCTGAGGACCTTAATTCTTTTACCAGAAATATTTTCTACTAAGGCTTTAAACTCTTTAAACCTATCCAACACTTCCTCAGACTCTTAAGATTTCAAAAAATAAATCCAAGTCTTCCTAAAGTGATCATCAATAAAAAGAACATAATACAAGAAACCACTCGAAGAAGGAACAGACATAGGACCACATAAATCAAAATGAATAAGCTCTAAAATACACTTAGATCTATTTTCTCTACTATGAAAGGGGGCTTTTATATTCTTACCTAATGCGCAGCCCTTGCAAGTACCTTCGTGCTCTTGAGTGCACTTAGGAAGGCCCATCACCATCTTCTCCATGATAGGTAAAGCTCGGAAGTGTAGATGAGCCAATCTCCGATGCCAAAGATCACAGACTTGAAGAGTCATGAACCAAAGCTTGAAATGAACGTGTGCAGACCTTGTAAAGGTTTTCATGTCTAACTCCAATTACATGAGCATCCTTGAAGCTAGAGTTCTCCATCCATACTAGAACTTTTCCTTTGGAGAAGGCAACTTGATATCCTTTATCTTCCAAAGCTGATATAGAAATAAGATTGCGCTTGATTCCAGGAACATAAAGAACATTACCCAATTGAAGTGATATGCCGGAATCCAAATGAAGTGTAGAGGTCCCAATTCCTTTCACGGAGTAGCTAGCATCATCTCCAATGATGACTTGTTCAGAAGACTCCTTTTCCACCAAACTTGATAAGTGCTCCATAAAGCCGGTGATGTGTCGTGAAGCACCACTGTCGATTATCCAAGTGTTGGTGTCGGAAGGTACACTGCTTGATAATGTTGAATAGAACAAATATTCACTTGAATCCTTTTGAGAGAGGCATCATCAACATCCGCAACGGTGACCTGTTGCTTAGGTCTAGTTGGACAATACTTGGCGAAGTGCCCAAACTTATCACACCTAAAACATTGAATCTTGGACATATCCCTCTTCTTCTTAGATGGAGGTGCATCATCATTTCCCTTGTCCCGATTTCTCTTGAAGAATCCTTTCCTTCCATCTTTTCCTTTCTTCTTTGAAGTATGGGAGGCGAGAACATGAATATCTTCATTCTTTGAACTTTGACCAACGCCTCTTGCCATCAACCTTGATTCCTCTTGAATGCAATCAGATCTTAGGCGATCAAACTTAGGCAATTTTGACCTTGCACTGATTCCCTGAATGTAAGATTCCCAAGACAAAGGCAGCCCATTGAGAGCGAGCATAGTCAGATCCTTGTCATCAACCATATGCCCAATTGTAGAGAGCTGATCTCTCAAATCTGCAATCCTCATAAAGTATGCAATCACTGATTCACCTTTCGACATCTTCACATGATGAAGTTGTTGCTTCAGTGCAAGTGCCCGACTGGTATTGTTGATTTCGTACATCTCTTCCAAGGTCTTGAGCATATCTCTCGCTGTCTTCAACTTAGAGATGATAGGAACAATGTGATCCTTTACGGAATCAACCAATATCTTCATTGCTTTAATGTCTTTCTTCAGCCACTGCAACTTTTCTTCTTCCTCCTTAGGTTCAGAAGTGCTAGACTCCACGAACTCACCCAAGTCATTTTCACGCAAGGTAAGCATGATCCTGAATCTCCATGATGTGAAGTTGGATGCACCTTCGAGTCTATCTTCAACCTTCAAACCATTCACCATCTTGATTAAGTGAATAATAGGGTAAGCTGATTAGCAATAATCTGATCACGATCCTCTCAAACCCGCTCTGATACCATGTAAATTTTAGTGAACAGATTATATGCACAGAAAAATAATTCAAAATCAGACACAATAACACAACAGATACCCTGGGAAAACCCTCCTCTTGAGGGAGAAGAACCCAGCAACAAAGATCTCTCTTATATTTATAAACAGTGGCAACAATTCTCTTTACAATGAGGCCTAACACAAAGCCAATATTCAGCACCTGTACAAGATGCAAGAACAGATAACAAACTGTCACTTCAAATTCTGCTCTAGAAGAGCTCACAATCTGCCCTTTGAATAATTCGCAATCTGATCTTGAAGCACTTGATAGAATTTGCACTTGACTGAATTCGCACTTGACAGAGTTCGCACTTGATAATTCGCACTTGACAGAGTTCGCACTTACTCGAATGAATGAATGAATGGAAGAGTGAAGCCTCATATATATACAAATGAGAGAGGTCGCACCTCTTCATCTACAAGGTCGGCCAAGATACAATATAATTTACAATGAAAGTCGGCCCAGAATTATATTATTGCCAAGAGAGAATATCGTGGAAAATAAGGAATGAGGTCGGCCTCATAACATTCACGCCTCCTCATTAAATATATGACAATACAAAATTGTATATAAATTAAATAGCCAAAGAGCTATCATTTAATTTATGTTTCCTCCAACTGAACTGTGCTGGAAGGATCGCCTGAAGCTGCAATTATCATTAACAATAGGAAGTCTGAAGTAACTCCCTCAAATATCCAACTAGGGTTGGTGTTTCACAACCGAAATTGGAACTTAACCAGCTAGGTTTGGTCTTTCACAAAGGAAGACTGGAAACCAACTTGCCAAGCATTCAAACTTACCAATGTAGTTGAAAAGATGTATTCAACTCAAGATGCTCAAATGCATAGCCCAAGCTTCTTCTTATACTTTTCATACCTCATCACCAAGAAGCTCCTAGAATAAAATATTATTTTATTTCATTACGTGACTTTTTGATATTATTTTATTTTTAGTCACCTTATTATTAAATTAATTAAATATAAAGTCACCTTATGATATTGTATTTTTGGGATAACTTTATAAATAATTAATTTAATATTTAATTTAATTAAAATAATTAATTAGTCATCCTCATGAAATAACAATATTTGGACAACATAATTAATTAAATTAATTTGCCTCCAAATCGGGGACATGACAGCCGCCAAGTTGTTTGCTTTACTCTACTTTTTTGTAGCCTGCTAAAAAGTGGAAGTGGTTGGCTTTGCCGCCAAGTATTTACATTTTCTCTATTGGCTGGCTTGCCACCAATAGCTCTTGTACTTCCAACATTTTCATATTGTTAGCAGATCCCCTTACACCGTATACTCTCACCTTGCCCACTCCGGGAATTGGGTGATTAAAAATTGAAGGGTTGTTTTCAGTTTGCTTATCTTTCATTGGGCTGATGCTAACGGGTAAAGTTTATGTGAAAAAATTTGGAAAAAAAACTAAGGGGGATATTCAATGGTATTACAGCCGGTCATCCTGCCAACCTGTGCTTTTAGTGCTTACAAGTTGACAGGAGTCCTATAAGTGATAGAGAAGCTAGATATTACAACAGAGAGAAAAATAGACAACAGTTTCAAACCCCATCAATTCTTGTTGAGGATACTTTTTCAGAGGTTCTCAGAAACCGAGATATAGCAGTTGAGAAAATGGCAGAGAAGAAGGGACCAGCCCATGAGGAAAGTGTAGAAGCTAGAACTGAAAGGAAGTTTGACACCATGTTGGACATGATGTCCCAGTTGCTTGCCAAGATGAACCAAAACGTAAATCCTATACAACAGAACCAAGATACCGAAACTAGTTGCTCTAATGTGAATGCAAATGGAAGGCCCGTTGACCAACATGTTCCGGTGACGAGAGGATCAGCCCCTAGACCTCTTCTACCTACCTTTACTCAAAGGGAGGAACCACCTGCTGAGCCTGAAGTACCAATGCCAGATGAAGCGAGGAATAGTTACATGGACTATGCTTGCCAGATCAACCTGGAAGCTGGAGATCAAAATCAAAGTAGGGTTTCAAAATTGAGAAAAGTTGAAAAACTCAGAAAAATGGTTAACTTTGGGAGAAGTTGGTGCCTCTAGCCAAGAAGGGCTCCCAAGTTGTCTTGCCTTAGCCAAAATTTTCAAATTTTCAAAATTGCAAGATGAACATGAGTGTCCAAGTTCAATGCACAGGCTGATTTTAGGGTTTTGAAGATAAAAGCAAAAGGAAAGCAGCGTTATCTCAAGCCTAGAGCTTATTTAAGAGGCTTTTATCATTCAAAATTCATTATTCTTTGCAAGTGGCGTCTGTTGTCCCTAATTTTTAACTTGTTAAAAATTGGGATAACCAATCGAAATTTTGATAAAATTTGAAGTTTTCCTCTTCTAAAGCACATATTACGAGGTGCAAAGATTAGCAAACCTCAATTTTAGGTCTATAATCCTTTGGGTTATCACTTTTTACGCATTCTTCTCCGTTTTCGTGAAATTCTGAGTCATTTTTAGTGTGTTTTTGGTCAAATTCGGGTTTTTCTGACATCACTGCAAGTAGGAGATTTTGAGCTTTACTGCAAGTCAATAATAGGAGCTTTTTGTGTCTATTGCAAGTCACTTTGCTTTTTAAATTTTCTTTTTAATATCCTTTATAGGAACTTTTTGAAGCACTTGCAAGTGAAGGAGCTTTAAAAGTTCTTTACAAGTTATTTTCCATTTAGATGACTCGCAATCACTTATGAAAACTCCGATTTTCATTAAAAAGCACTTGCAAAGACTTTTAAAAGGCCCGATTTTCTTTATTTTACTTGCAATAGCATGAAAAAGATCCGATTTTCACTTAAACTACTTGCAAATGGATTAAAAAGACCCAATTTTATTTTGAGTAACTTGTAAACATATCAAAAATGCCCGATTTTAATAAAGTGACTTGCAATAGCTTTTAAAAACTCCGATTTACTTTAACTTGCTTGCAAAGTGAATGTAAAAGCCCGATTTCTTTTTGATCTTATTTTTACTTGCAATAAGCTCATGAGAACCCGACGACATCCATGGTTGAAAGAGCAGTTCGTGTTCGAGTTTGCTTCTCTACCTTGTTTCATGCATCTACAAGCTAGAAAAACGGATTTTTTAACTACAATAAATCCAGTTATCTTCTTTGTTGAGTTTATTTGTCACGCCTAGGGTTTCTTCTTCTTCTTTTTGTCTGCAATCTTTGTTAGAGGTATGTCTTCTTCTTTTTTTCTTTGTTTCCTCTTTATTTTAGAGTCTTGTAAATGTTTTTGTAAATATTTGTCTTTATAAACGTCTATACTGAAAACGTGTTTCGATCTCATTCTATTCGCCTTCATCTTCCACTTCATTAAAACGCGTTTCTCCTTTCGCCCCCCTTCATATGTCTTACTGTTATACACAGAAACGTCATATTCTTTCTCAATACATTCGCCATTTTTATTTATTCATTCCTTACACTTTTAGATAAAGAAAAACGCGTTCTTCTTTTTGTATTTGAAAACATTTTTCTTTTTCTTTTCGTACGCCCTTCATTTCGTATACGCCCTCATTCAATATCATGTTCTCTCATACAAGTGTGTTATCTTTCGTTTCATTTCTATATGCTTTTAACAGCTGAATACGCCTTTCATAATGCCATCATTTTTCTAAAAGCGTTTTGTTGTTTTCAGCTGTGAACATTTATTCTCTATTCCATTCGACCTTCATCTCCTTTCATTCCATTTATATTCACTCTCCATACCATTTCATTTTTATGCATATTCACTCATTCCGTTCTCATGTCATCCATATTCTTTCACTTCATCTCATTTCCATTTCCATTTTCTAAATAAAAGAAGAAACACAAAAAATGATACTTTTTGAAAGTAATTCGGGTTTTTGTTTACCCATTACAAGTTGGAAATTTCAATATAGAATGCAAATCAAAAAGTTTCTACTTTTACTTGCAATGACCTTTCAAAATTCCGAAATGCTCTTTTACTTGCAATGACTTTCCAAAATCTTGACATCCACTATTCGCTTGCAGCTGGCCTTCAAAATCCCGAAATGCCTTTAAAGTGCCTGAAAATCGGACTTTTTATCCTTGACTGCAAATGCAAGTTGAAAGTTGTGACTTGCACTTTTCAAAGTTGCAATCTAACTTTTTCATTTGTCATAAAAAGCACATGTCTCTTTCACTTGCAATCAGCCCTCAAAAACCTGAAATGAGTTATAATGCTCATTTTCTGCCCTCAAACAGCCAAAACACCATTCTGAGTTTGAGCCTTCGCCATGTCTACGCCTATAAACGTTGATGATGTCTACGCCTATAAACGTTGATGATGTCTTGACCTTATGGAACTTTCATTGCAGCCTTGCAGATTCTTGTTCAATGACGGAGGAACCTGCTTCTCCACCGAACAAAAAGATGAAGTACAAATATGACAAATATTAGAATGAGATTTCTCCTTCTCATGTTGTCTCGAACATTGAAGAAATCAGAGACACGGAGATTGGGCATGTTGATATGTCCGAATTTTTGGAGAGAGCTGAGCAATCAACTTCTCATCATATGCAGTTGTTGTTGCGAAGTCATATTCATTTGGTTTCCTCGTTTCTTGTTGCTGCCCTAGAGCCAGAGTTCGTCCTTGCGTGCGCAACTCACTTTGACAGAGAATCCAGAACCATTAAAGCTGATGATGGGAATGTGGTCATAAGACTTGATCCAGAAACCATTCATAGGATTTTCAAAGTTCCAAACTCACCCATGTATTCAAATATTTCAGTAAAGAGTGCTCTAGATCATTATGAACAGAAAAAGGAAGATTGTAAACAGCACATCAATACCAAATGGCTTTTGAAGTGTCGAGCTTGTCTGTCTCGGTTGCCCAAGCTGTATCGATCTGACTTCAAAGAAGAAATCAATGATATAATCACTCTCTTGAGCAGAATTATGGGGTTGAAATTCTCTAATGTCTTTGAGAAGTGGATGTACAAATTCATTGTGGTGATTAGGAAGGCACAACACCCAATCTTCTGGGGTGAAATAATCAGTGATAGTTTATGTGAGCAGCTTGCACAAGTTCCTACCACGCTCACCTTCTATATGAATTCCTATCTGGTTTACATAGCAGCTTCATTGAGACAATTTCCAGGTCTTTCTACTGTTGGAGATAGATCTCTTGTCCCAATTTGGGAATACTATGATCAGCTGCCTTTGATACCAAGCAGGATTCATTACAGAAGAGTCCAAGACGCATTCTTTGGTCACTTCATGTGCCTTTTTGACAAAACCTTGCAGAACAACAAAGTATCAGATGCTGCTTGGAAAAAAGTCAATGAATATGGTTGTCTTTTTCTTCAATTTCCTACTTTTACCTACATGAAAGATGGCTGTTTTAAAGATCAACCATACATGCTACCAAGGTATCCAATTGATAAAATCATTCTAATGGAGCTGGCAAGACAGTTGATGACAGTGCATGCACGACAAGCTGTGCAACATAAAACTGGAGTGAGTATCTCATCTCATAAACCATTACAGATTGGGAGATACTCCTTGACAAGTACCTCAAAGGCAAAAGCTATGGAAACTGAGATTCAGGAGATCATGTTAAAAAGATTCAAAGCAAGGGCAGATTTTGATTACAGAGGAATGAAGGACAAGATAAAGAGGGCCTTCACTCATGTGCATCGCCTTGAAGATATTTGGGCAGATCTACGAACAGAGGAAGAAATCTATAAAATGGACTATTGCAGGCTTACAGTTGAACAGGTTATTGATTTTAATCTGACCTTGATTCCAGAAGGAGTAATTGATGATGGGCTGATTTTAGATCCAGAATATGAAGAACAAAGAGTTGCTGACGCTTCTATTCCAGCAATACAATGGTCTAATAAAGAATCAGTTTCTATCTTTTACAGATTTCAGTCAATCTTGGCAAATACTAACTCTTGGCTCAAGAGTATAGGCGTCAAGACTATAAAAATCAGGGTTAATAATGAAGATGATTCAGCTGGACCTGTTGGATTGAAATCAGAAGTCAGAGACAAGTCCACGGAAGGTGCTTCTTCTTCAGGAACGAGGATTAAGCTGAGAGTCAACCGTGCTGTAGAACAACCTTTGGAGGAACCAACATTAAAAGGGAAGGAGATTAGAGAGACGCATATCCAAATCATCGATCAGCAAGAATGAGAAGTTCTTCAGTCTCCTACTACTCTAAGTATAATGTCTCCACATATTGATGCTGCTCCAGTATCAGTATTGTCTCCGATGTCTCAATTTGATAGTGATGTTGATTCCTTTTCAACGGTTTACGTTCCTCCTATTGAATCTGCTCTTCATACATCAGCTTCATCAACAGTGACTGCTTCTATAGAAGACATACATGATAAACTGGAGAATGTTTTTGATGCTAATCCGATGTATCCAAACACATCACAGATAACACTTCCAGAAATTGATACATCTGCTGCAAGCTTTGATTGTTTCATGACTAATGCTGATCACAATGCGCCATCCAGTCAAGCTTTTGTTGCGATTCAAACTGAGACATCTCCAAGAGTAACAACTGTGACTCAAAATGAATCTGTTGCTGTTTCAAATGCAGACACATTGGATCTTCCTCCATGGTTGAGTTCAATCACTCTAAAGAGAAAGAAACAGGCAATCTCTCCAAATGTATTTGATTTCCAACAGTTGAAGAGATCAAAGGCAAAAGCTACAAAGAAGGCTAAAACCGTTTCACGGGTAGTTGTGGATAGCAACAAAATGAAATATGCAGAAATAGCTGAACCCCTTGCAGACAAATCACCAGAAGAGATGCAAGTTTCTGATTATAAATTCACAAGGGTGGATTTAGGCAAGCAAACAAATGCTGGTATGATGCAAGATGCTCAAAATTCGGTAACTGTTTTAACGCATAGTTACAATGAACTTTTGGAAAAGAAGGAAAAGCTGAAAGAAGAGAATTCATAGCTCATCTCAGTCATTCAGAAAATTGCCAACTCTTCAGAGCAAGTTAATCCCTTAACTTCTTTCACTTCTGAAGAATCAATCAAGCAATTGGAGAAAATTGCGCAAAAAGCCAAAGCAGTTGATTCTTGGGCAACACAGTTGATTGATCAAAGCATACCAGTGATTGAAAAGACATTACAAGTTCTAAACAATGTCAGAATAGCAAAAATAAAGTTGAATCAGACTTTGGAAGCTTTTAAGCAAAGTTTGGATTCACTTGAAAAAGATTTGAAAATTTGGCATGAGATAGATCAAATCAAGTTACAAATTCTATGCAGCAATTCAATTCTACCAAACAGAGAAAAATACATAGAATTTGAAGAACTCATGACAAACAAGTCATTGGTTATTCAAGATCTCATCAAAGATATCCAGGCTACACTAGAAATGAGTGATGAAGTTCAGCAAGACATCCTTTCTAGCTTTGAGAAAAATCCCTTGCAGAATATTGAATTATGAAGGAGAATTACTTGCAGCTGATATGGTCATTACAGAAATGGCAACAAACTTTCGTCAAGAGTTGGAATCAGAACAGTTTACCATGGATTCGATTCACAAGCTTGTTAATCATCGAATGATCCTTGATAAAATGCAAACTGTTTATGAAGAGCATATATTAGCAACGATAAGATATTTTGATGTAATCTTGAAGACTGTTGCGGTTGCCAAGAACACACTAGGCCTTGATCCAGCTGAGTTGCAAGAAATTATCAGCAGATTTCAATCTTTCAAAGCTAGGATTGATATAGAATAAAATGTTTTATCTTTATGCATTTTGTTTTCGACAAACTACATGTAAAAACAAATTTTGTAATCGCAAGTGTTTCTTTCACTTGCAGTTTTGTAAATTGTAATTACATGTAATCAAGTTACAAGTCAAATTACAATAGGACTTGTAATTTGGAATAAGTCAATTGCAAGTAGTTGGTGGTTGAGAGAATTTCTCAAGTTAGTTGGGATCCTCCCACCTTTTTCTTATGACCTCTCTCCTATAAATACTTGAGAGGGTCCTTTGTAATTGATATCTTTTTGGCAAGCAAGAAAATTTTGCAAAAATTTGTACTCATAAAGACTTTGAGCTTTATAGTTATAAGTTGTTCTTTTTCAAGTAATATCAAAGAGTTACAGATTTCAGACTTTGTGTTGAAATCCTATTTTGCATCCATTGTGTTCTTTTGTCATTTTGGAGCATTACTTTGTGATTATTTGAAAATTGTGGAAGATTGCTAGGGAGAGCTTCAATCAAAATATTTTCAGACTTTGTGCTGTAAATGTTGAAGATTGAATTCATAAGTTAGAAGTTAAGAAGAATTACAAGTCTTTGTGCTCGTAACGATTCCCATTCATAGTAGTTAATAGATACATCATATTCGCAGACTTTGTGTTGTCTTATGCTGTATATTATCATTAAAATTATCTTTCAAAAGGGTAGATAGGATTGCAGATTTTAAAGACTTTGCGCTTGAGATTGCTTTCCCGTCCCGAAGGAAGTGACGGAAGTCTTTGAGCTTTCAGGAAACTTCATTTTCTTTCTACTGATTTTATTGCAAGCTACTGTTATAGTTTATTTAAAAGTTCATATTACTTTTCTGCGAAGAGAAAAGAGTTTAATATCTCCTGAAACAAGAGGAAAGATTATCATTCCACCCATATTTGTTTTTAGTTATTTAGATAGGGGGAGCCTTCCCTTAAATAGGAGAGTTTAACTCACACACTATGTTGAAATCACCATTTTGACAAACCTCCTAAGTTTACAAAATATTCAACCAACAGCGTCCAAGTTGAAGACGAGCAACAACTTTGAAATTTTTATTTCAAACTTCAAGAGTTCAAGGTTGCTGATTTTCAAGAAGTTCTCCATTAATTTTCAGACCAGCAACATAAGACCTTGTTTTTTTATGCTTTTTTCATCCAGAACATCGAATTTTTGAAGAAGAAGGTCAAGATTTTAAATTTTCAGTCATCTGGGTCTTTTCATCTCATTCTTCCGAAGAATTTTTGAAGAATTTTCTCAAGTTGCAGCAGCTGTTTTTTCCTTGCATGTCAAAGAAATCATCAGAGTTTGCAAATTTTGATCATCTGGGTCCTTTTGAAACAATCTTCTGAAGAAAACCCATATCACAGTTTTTTTTTTTTTCACATACTAGGGTTGGCTGCTTTTTCAATCAGCCCTCAGTGTTTTTCATTTTTCAACTCTGATCAATTGGGTTCATTCCAAATTGTATTTTGAACAAAACCCAGGTGCCAACTTTTTTGGTGGAAAATTGAAGAAATTAGGGTTTGCTGCTTTTCAGTCTACATTCAAGATTTTCAAAAACGGACGATCTGAGTCTTCTTGCAATGAAATTCTTAGCAAAACCTATATCTTCTAAAAATTTGTTTGTTTGAGGAAGAAAAACCAGCATTCTAAAAATAGAAAGTTGTTAAAAACTTGTCTGAACCTAGGCGAGTTTACAGTCAATCTTCAAGGTTTTCCAAATGAAATACACTCCCAATGATTTCAAGGCCAAATCAGCTCTCTACCATGACTTCATCAAAACAGCTGAGACGGATTTGCATCACATCAAGCCAGTGTTTGACTTATGTGCTTGTTAGAATATTATATTCTTAGTGTTTAATGGTCAATATTATTTTGTATTGTGTTAGCTTAGGTTTATATTGTTTCTACAGTATCTAGTAGGTAGAGTTGGTCATTTTATTAAATGACTACAGTTACTTGTATCTTCTATTTTATGTAATCTTTTTTTCTGTTAATGTTAAGAATGTTTTTTCGACCATTCACATGGTATCAGAGCGGCTACGGTTTCTGGGCATTTTTCTCCTGTAATTCGTGATTAAAAAAATACGTGGGGAGTTCTTGCGCCAGTCACGTTTTTTTGTGTTTTGTTTTAAACCCGACCTCCCTCTGTCTGCATCTTGCGCGACCTCTGGTGGACGTCTTCTTTGCAGATTTACTTGCGTTTTTCAGTTTAACCCGCGCGACCAAGGTTCTAAACGCGTTTTTTTTAGAAGGCAGTTTTTTTAGAAACTCGTTTTTCTAAAGTCGCGTTTTATTTTCCGCTTTCTTCTGGGTGCGTGTTTTACTCTACATCTAGATGTCGATTTCGTCCATTCCTGGCCGCGTTTCTATGTTCTTTTTGTTCACATTTTTTACAGTCTAGCCGCATGCCTTGTAGACGCGGATTTCCTCACAGATTGAGACGCGTTCTCCTACCTTTTTCACTCACGTTTTGAAGAATTTTTGTGCAAAAATCTACCCGCATTTTTTAGACGTCTTTTGAGCATGATTTTTGGTGATTTCGTGTTCGATTTTTGAGCTTAACTTGGTCGGTTCTGCCTGCAACAGAGACGCCTAGGGTTCTACCTTTTGTTTGCCACGTTTTTGTGAGGTTTCCAATTGTTTTCTGCAAATTTCTGCCCATTAATGGACGCCTAGGGGTTTTTTGAACTCGATTAGGGTTTTGACTGGTCATCTGAAGTCAAAAAAATATTCTAATTTCAGATTCCTTGTGGGTTTTTCACAATCTCAACTGGGTTGTCTTCCATTTTTTCTGGGTGTCTCGTTTTTTGTGCCTCAAAATTTGTGCAAGTGGGTGCTGACGAAATTTTCTAGGTACTCAGAAAATTTTATGGGTTTTCAGCAACCTTTTCTGGGTACTCTTCAGATCTTCTGGGTTTTGTCTTCAAAGTGCCTCGAAATTCGTACTAGGGTTTCTACTTTGAATTTGTGTTGTTTTTGTTTTTGTTTTGCCTTCACCAGTTTGACCTCAGGGTAATGGCATCTTTGACAAATATAATGCTCGAAAGCAGCCAGAAGTTCAACGGGAAGAATTACAACACCTGGAAGCAACGTATGATTACGATCTTTGAATATCAGTGTCTCGATCAGGTCGTTTTGGGGAACTCAACCCGTCCCACTGTAGTCGGAAAGGATCAAGACAAATGGGATGAACACAACCGGGAAGTTGTCATGCTCCTCAAGCTTCCAGTCATTGACGATCAATTGCCACAAGTGTCATCAGGCAAAATAGCAGCTAAGGTCTAGACATACCTGAAGGATCTCCATGAAACGTTAGATAAGAGTCGTGCGTTCTTTCTTAAGAACATGCTCTTTTCGATAATGATGGACGAGAAGACCCCTCTCTAGGAGCATCTGACAAAGATAAAGGAAATTCATGACCAGTTGGAGGCAATTGGACGAACAATGGAAGAAGAGGGCATGGTCATCATTACTTTCAAAAGTCTACCTAAGTCTTATGAACATTTCATCGAGACTCTCAATATTACGTCTGCTAATGTTGATTTTAAGTTTTTGAAGCTATGTACTATTCTCTTGCAGCAAGATCGTTGGAGATAGCAGTTTGGAAGCAGTACCAGTTCCACCTCCACAAAGCAAGCGTTTTCTGCCAAATTTTCTGCTAAGAGCAAAGGGAAGGCTCAATCTTATTAGCCGAAAGGCTCTAGTTCTTCTCAAGACAATTATTTCCATAAATACGGTCACATGAAGGCCGACTGTCACATTCGGTTGGCTTCTGAACAAAAGAAGCAGGGAGGGTCTCAACAAAAGGTAAATGTCGCGGAGCACACTGAGCAGAAAGAATCTGCATTCTATGCGTTTATGGCCAAGAGAACAGCAGATCCAGTACACTCTTCTGCTTGGTATATTGATTCTGGGGCATCGCGACATTTTACTCATCGTCGGGATTGGTTCACAAAATTTGAACCCTTCTCTGATTCTGACATTTTTGGAGGAGGCGAAGAGTACACAGTTGCTGGTAAGGGCACTGTCTAGATTCACTAAGGAGGAAGAAATTTACTCTTTCTCGATGTCTACTATGTTCCAGGCATGGAACATAACCTTCTCTCAGTCAGTCAGATCATGAGGCATTCTCCCCAGTTGGATGTTGTTTTCAGTTCGTCCACCTACAGCATCATTGATAGGGAGACTCGTACTACGATAGCTATGGGGCTTAAGGATCACGGTCTATACAGACTTGCCGATTCTGGTGATTCTCAGGAGCACGCTCTGGCCGCCAGAAGTACAACCATCAGCAAACTTTGGCATCAGCGTTATGGGCACTTGAATGTGCACTATCTCTCTCAACTGTCTCGGGAGGGTTTGGTTGCTGGTCTACCTGAGATCCAAACTCAAAATCATGGAGTTTGTGGAGCCTGTCAAGCTGGGAAGCAGCATCGGACACCATTCTCAGATGGTGATTCTTGGCGCGCCTCCAAGGTACTTCAACTAGTTCACGCTAATGTATGTGGGCCAATGAATACTCCTTTTGTTACTGGGTCCAGGTACTTTTTATTATTTGTTGATGATTTCAGTCAGAAAATGTGGGTGTATTTTCTCAAACATAAATCAGATGTGTTCAATACATTTCAGCAGTATAAGGCCTTAGTTGAGAAAGAATCAGGTTCTCAGATTGTCACTCTAAGGTCAGATAATGGGGGGAAGTTTTGTTCAGCTGATTTCTCTACTTTTTGTGTTGCACACGGCATTAAGCGCCAACTTACCATACCATACACCCCTCAAAAGAATGGTGCCGTTGAACGTAGGAATCGCACCATTACTAAAATGGCTTGTTCTATGCTAGAGTACAGAAATGTACCTCAGAAATATTGGGCTGAAGCAGTTTATACTGCAGTCTACCTCCTTAATCGGTGACCTACACATGCCGTTAAGAAGATGACTCCTAAAGAATCCTGGTCAGGACGTAAGCCTAAGGTGGGCCATCTGAAAGTCTTCGGTTCTACAGCTCATGTATGGATTCCAGATGCCAAGCGTACCAAGTTGGACTCCAAGAGCCAGACACTTATGTTTACTGGTTACAGCGACAATCACAAGGCATATAGGTTGATTGATGTGGAGACGGATCGTCTCATATTCAGTCATGATGTTGTGATTGATGAGACTATTGGTCCATTTGTTCCTACTACCAGTCTTGCGGATCAGCCTGTGAAGGCTTCTGATGAGGGTGTTCGTCTTCCTCTTGGTTCCCATGATGGGAGGGCTTTAAAGCATTTTGACTCTGAAGATGAGGAGTCTACCAGTCATGATATAGCACCATCTGATTTTTCTCAAGACTCGCATCCAGATGACCTTGTTCCAGAAATCCCAGGAGATGTTTCTCCTATTCCGATGTTGGTACTTCTACTCGACAGCCTAAGTGGTGGCTCAAGACTATCGGCGATCTTCATAATGATGAACTCATTGAGGGCAGATCAACTCGTAGAAAGAGCAAGCAACAACACACAGTCAATTTTGTTCTTATGGCCAACATCCACAGCATCTATGAGCCTCATACGTATTCAGAGGCTAAAGGAATTCTAGAGTGGGAAAAGGCTATGGCGACAAAATATCAGTCTTCTGAAGAATCACACTTGGGTTCTTTTTTATCTTCCTTCTGGGAAGAAACCTATCAGCTGCAAATGGGTCTATAAGGTCAAGTATCATGTAGATGGTACTCTGGATAAATACAAGGCCAGATTAATTGCTCAGGGATTCACACAGCGGGAAGGCATTGATTATGAGGAGACTTTTGCTCTTACTGCCAAGATGAGCACAATTCGTCTTCTTCTCGCTATTGCAACTCAATTTGGATGGACAGTTCATCAGATGGATGTCAAGAGTGCCTTCCTCAACGGTGATTTGCAGGAAGAAGTCTACATGACGCAACCTCTTGGTTTCAAGGTTGTCGGAAAAGAACATCAGGTATGTAGGCTCGTGAAAGCACTCTATGGATTGAAACAGCCTCCTCGTGCATGGTATATCAAGTTTGATCAGTACTTGGTTGATCATGGTTTTTAGCGCAACCCTTCTGACACTAATTTGTATGTCAAACACTCTGGTGATGATATTCTCTTTCTTGTTGTCTATGTTGATGACTTGATCATTACTGGTAGTTCAGCACATTTGATTGCGGCAATCAAACAAGATTTGTATCAGGCTTTTGACATGACAGATCTGGGGCTTCTCCATTATTGTTTGGGTATTGAAGTTTGGCAAACCGCTGGTAGCATCTTTATCTCTCAATCTAAATATACCAGAACTCTACTTGACAAATTTTGAATGCAGGACTGCAAACCTGCCTCCACACC
This sequence comes from Sequoia sempervirens, assembly GCA_007258455.2. Taxonomy (NCBI): domain Eukaryota; kingdom Viridiplantae; phylum Streptophyta; class Pinopsida; order Cupressales; family Cupressaceae; genus Sequoia; species Sequoia sempervirens. Next base: position 17,729 of record VDFB02081967.1, read on the forward strand.
TATGGAGAAGGGGCTGAAGTTGTCAACCAACTCTGATTCACCTTCGGTCGATGAAACGACATTCAGGCAATTAGTGGGCAGTCTCATCTACCTCCCTGCCACTAGACCTAACATTAGTTTTGCAGTGAGCTACATTTCTCCCTTCATGACAGCTCCAAAAGTTGATCATTGGATTGCAGCAAAGTGAGTGCTGAGATATGTTAAGGGCACTTCAGACTATGGCATTCTGTATGGCAGATGCCAGAATCCAAAGCTGATTGGTTATACAGACTCCGATTGGGCAGGTTGAGTGGATGACAGAAAATCCACTTCTAGGTATGTATTCAGTTTGGGTACAGGTGCTGTAACATGGACTAGCAAGAAGCAACAGGCAGTGGCTCTTTCCTCGATTGAAGCCGAATATCGAGGAACCGTTAAGGCAGCATGTGAGGCAATTTGGCTCCACAGGATGCTTTCTAACATGCACATGTCACAAGTAGGACCTTCTCCCTTGTACACTGATAATCAAGGGGTGCTCAAACTGGCCAAAAATCCAGTCTTCCATGAACATACCAAGCACATCGAACTTCATTGTCATTACATCCGCAAGCTGGTAGAAGAAGGATCAATTCAGTTGCAGTATGTTCCAACAACGGATCAGATTGCAGATATTCTCACCAAGTCTCTCAGCCCAGATAAGTTTGTCAAATTCAAGGGGCAACTTGGTGTTGTTCACGGATTGACCATTAAGCGAGGGTGTTAGAATATTATATTCTTAGTGTTTAATGGTCAATATTATTTTGTATTGTGTTAGCTTAGGTTTATACTATTTCTACAGTATCTAGTAGCTAGAGTTGGTCATTTTATTAAATTACTACAGTTACTTTTATCTTCTATTTTATGTAATCTTTTTTTCTGTTAATGTTAAGAATGTTATTTCCACCATTCACAGTGCTTTGGAGAGCGCAGGCAACACTACAATCAAAAACCTAGGACACTCTGGACTCCTCGCAGCAGCATCCATTCCTATATCAATTCAGAGTCTCGAATTCGTAATCGCTTGCATCAAGTATTACAATCCGGCGACACAGGAGATCCAGTCAGTTGATGGCAGATTGATCTGCAGTTTGAAACCTGACATGATTGAGAAATGCTTTTCCATTCCCCCTTGGCCTGAAAGTGTGACTATCTCAAAGGGCAAATGTGAAAGGATGTGGGAGATGCACAAGGACAAATACAGTAAGAAGATCGCATAGAAGTGGATGAAAGAAAAACATTAGACTCTGCCAAGTCATATTTCCATGATGTCAGCAAAGTTCGAGAAAGTGGCCAATGAGGTTGAAGATTTCCTAAGATCAATTGCAGATGGAGAGGATATCTTAGAAAAGCGCAACTTTGCTATTGATGGTATAGATGCACCTGACCGAGACACAGTTTCCTGCTTTTTAGCGATGTGATTGAGATTTAAAGCGGCTTTCATCTAGAAGCTTTCTTTCTGCTTTCTTTCTATTCTTGGAACAATTCTTATCCATTCTTTGAAGAAGAGAAAGAAGATAAATTGTAATAGTTGGCATTTCCTGTTTTTCCTGCTTTCTCAGGTGTTAGTTGTTATCTTCTTTTAGATTTAGAAATAAAGCTTGCTTGCTGAGCAAGCCTAGTTGTAAAAGCAAGGAGATTTTAGGGTTCCCTACTCCTCTGCTTGCCTATAAATAAGAGCAGTCTTGCTCATTTATTTTGAACCATGTTAGTGATAACAAAACGCTGAGCCGATTCGTGCCTTCTATTTGTTATTCGGTGTTGTTCATTTGTACTTATCATAGCAAATTGTTGAGTCTCTTTTAGCCAGCAAGTTGTTGCTATAGTTGCTGTTTACTTTGTGTAAGAACAAGTTTGCAAGCCTCTTTAGCTGCAAGTTCTTGTTTCGTGCATGTGTTTAGTGTAATCTCTGTTCCAGAAGTTTGAGAAATAAAGTCTTGAGCCTATTTTGCCCTGATATAATGTTTCAGATTTCCGTTATTTGTGTTATGCTTATATGATCTTTAATTTCAACTTGCATTGAAAGTAAGTAGATGTGTGTTGGAAGGAGAGTTTGTTTAAGTACTTTGTCAAATAATCAAACTTTGTTCATTTCTATTTCTCTTGCTCTTCGTTTACATGAGAAAATAGAAACGTCTTAGCGTAAGTTAGTCGTAGTTGAAATTCCAAAACAGAAAATCCCAGCTACGATGTTTGAGTTTTATAAACCTTGTGCTTACAGCTGATCAAAAAGATAAGCAACTTAGTTTTAGTTTACTTTCTTAAACACCATCAGCAAGAGGGAGCTTCCCCTCCTACTTTGAACAGCAGTTTATCTATGCATAGTTGTCTGTTTCAAATCTGCATTCCAGAGGTGCAAATTTAAACGCCAACAGTTTTTTGGCACCCACCGTGGGGCACGAGGCATAAAATTCAAAGAAAGCTTAGGCTTTATGTCACGGGTATGACTCTCTGGCATCCTACTGCTCTAGTTCAACATCCTAATCTTACACCTCCAGTTATCCAACCAAATTTCCAGATAATTGAAGGAGAGCAATCAAACATCATCAGCAGCCTAAGGAGTTTCATCTTTGAGAAGAAGGAGACCCCTGCTCAGTGGAGAAAAGCTGCTGCTATTCTAGACAAAGAGGAAGAGAAATCCGATATTGCAGCCGGAAGGCCTGCCTTGCCACCACCCGCGTGGGTCTAAGACAATCCCAGCTTACATAGTTTATACAAGGAGGAGAACAAGAACAAATCCGCTCTTCCAAGGAGAAGCTGATCCTTTCCTTCTGCAAACGCATCCTACAGAAGTTGGAGAGTCGTCCAACACAGTTCCTGAGTTCAACACCATACCTGAGAACGAACAAGAAGAACCTGTTGTTCAACCAGAAGCGATGGGAGATAATAACAATCGCAATTGGAGAAGAGGACCCCTGCTGCCTTGGGGTGATCAAATCGGACCTTTGGCCTTGGCAGCGAATCATGAATTACCTAAGGGGTCGAGAAAGCACTTTCCGCGGTTCCAAGGTGATGGAAGTCAACATCCTGATGATCATCTTTCAGCCTTTTCAACTGCTTGCGCCGTTTTGCATGTTGCTCATGAAGACAACGTCTCTTTGTTTAGACACTCGTGGGAGCTGCTACTGAATGGTTCAATCACCTAGAGTCGGGTTGCATAACCAACTGGAATACTATGACTGAAAAGTTTCTTGCAAGGTTCAAGCCAGCTGAAGATAGCCACCAATTGTTCGCCCAGCTCTCAAATTCAAAGGAGGGCAACGAACCAAAGAGGGAGTTCGTGGCAAGGTTTAATCGCCTGGTCACTCATCTTTCATATACACTCAATCCCTCGCCTGAGATCCTGTTGAGCAGTTGTGTCAACGCACTTCCATCCAAGATAGCCTTTTTCCTCAAATCGGCTAATGAGACAGAACTGGAGACTACGCAACAAGGCGCTATAGAAATTGAAGACAACATGATCACTTCAGGAAAGATCAAGGGAGATGCCATTAGGCCTATGGTTCAAAGTTCTGCAGATCCACTACTTCAAAGAGTTGCCAATGAAGTGACTATTCTCAAGAGGCAATTACCTCTTCAACCTACACCTCTTGCTCAAGTTGGACCACCACCTGCCCTGCCTGCACCGCAACTGTATCAAGCACCACAGTCATATCAACCTCAGCAGTCGTATCGGCCGAGGAGAAATAACTTTCAGCCTTACAACAATTATAGGCCACGAGGGCCAGCTCCACCAAGGCAACCGGCTAACAATACACAAAATGTTGTGTTTTACTCTTTTCATGATTCCACTAAACATATTGGCACCACTTGCCTCGAAAAACGTCAGAATGGACGAGATAATGGGATACACCGAAACTGCACTTGCACCAAGTTCGAATGTTGTCTTACCTCAATTGGACAACTTCGATGGCGACTCCGCAAAGGGCTACTTTGAAAGTGAACCCAATTTTGAAGAACAAGAAGATTTCCATCAATACTCTCTTGCAGTAAATCCTGATAATCACACGACTCCTATGTTCACAAGAGCTCAACATCTGAAGGCACAGAGAGAAGAAGAAGAAGAAGAGAGACTGAAGGTACAGAAAGAAAAAGGAAAAGAAGTAGCTTCTACTTCTAATATCAAGTCTTCTCAAGAGAACGTGAAAGCAGTTGCTCAAGACTCGTCTTCAGCAAATTTTGATATTGTAGATGCCTTGATGAAAAACAAAGTGCAGATTTCTCAGCTTGAGTATCTCCAAGATCATCCAAAGCAAGTGGACCGACTTCTTAAGTTTGTGAAGAAGGCACCTGTCAAGCAGCCCACGTTGCTCGAATCATCCGCTCCGGCGGAAGAAAAGCCTAAGCCCTTCTATATTTCTCTGTATATAGGGGGTTACAAATTGAGCAATTGTATCATCGATTCCGGAGCCTCAAACAACGTCATGCCTTTACAAGTGATGAACACTCTAGGACTTTCATGCACTAAGACAAAAGACAAATGTTACTCACTGGAGTCCAAGTCAGTGTCGTTAGTCGGACAGTTGAAAGATGCTCAAGTGAGGTTGGCGGCCTATCCTGAGAACAAAATTATGATGACTATCCTGGTTGCTGACATTCCAGCTAGCTACGAGATGTTGTTGAGCAGAAGCTTTTGCAAGGACCTCGGTGGAGAGATTCAAATGGATTGGTCTTCTGCGAATATTCCACTAAAGAATGGTACTTTCAAACTAGAACCAAAGCCTAAGTCTCGATTCGCGGTGGTGAAGTCTCAAGATCCTCAAGCTCAAGTTTTGTATCAAGAAACGGGTCTTAGTATTTATGCCATGCTATCAGAAATACTTGAAGAAAATCAAGAGATTGTGTACCACAGATGAATCAGCAGATGATCCTAAGTTGTGGACTATGCAATTTGACGGCAGTTGTTCTACTGTTGGTTCGGATGTTGTGATAATTTCTCCTGAAGGACAGTTATATCCATTTGCATACCGCTTGCAATTTGAATGTACAAACAATACGGCGGAATATGAGGCCCTTCTACTAGGTCTCAGAAATGCAAAGGACATGGGTATTAAACATCTCAAAGTTGAAGGGGATGCGGAGCTCGTTGTGAAGCAAGTCAGAGATCAATTCAGAGTGAAAGTAGATCATCTCCGACATTACAGAAACAGAGTATGGAATGTAATAGATGGGTTTGAAGCATTTGATATCAAGTACATTCCACGTCTAGATAATAGCAAAGCAGATGCCCTCGCGGTATCAGCTTCACTTTTCATGCCACATTCTGACTTCCGTCAGAATGCATTTGCCATTGAACTAATATACAAGCCAGCTATACCTGACAACTACGATAATTGGCAAGTCTTTGACGACGATGACCACATCAAGGAGTTTCTTGTTATGGGAGATAATTTCAAAGAATTGTTCTTTGAGGGCAATTCATTTACTCACAAAGAATCAGTAACAGAAATCTCCGATGTGCCAAAGATTGTAAGTTCAGAAGAACCAAATACGAGCATTATCCGGTTGAAAGGAAATAAAATTCCCAAGGGCTTGGTTTCCTTGGAGAATTTTTTTGACAGGCGCGACAGAACATTCAAGATCAAAGAAACTCAAGCGAAAGAACCTCTGCTGAATATCAACAAGTGAATATTGGTACAGTCGACAAGCCTCGGCTTCTTAATCTGGGTACATGCTGCACAGCAGAGGAAAGTGAGAGGTTCATCTCTTTGTTCAAATACGGATATGTCTTCGCCTAGTCATATGAAGATTTGAAAGTTTTTGCACCAAGAGAATTGTCTCATACAGTTCCTCTTAAACCTAAAGCGAAGCCCTTCAGGAAAAAACAAAGGCACTACAATCCGCGAATTCAAGATACCATCTACACGGAAATCCAGAAAATGGTGGATGCAAAGATCATCTTCCCAATTCATCACTCCACCTGGGTATCTAATATAGTTCCTATACGAAAGAAGAATGGAGAAATCAGAATTTGTGTAGATTTCAAGAACTTGAATCAATCCTCTCTCAAGGATAATTATCCTCTGTCGATCATGGAGCATACCTTGCAGACGGTTACAGGTTCAGAGATGTTGTCCCTATTGGATGGTTTTTCTGGTTACAATCAAATTGCAGTAGCTGAAGAAGATCAGTACAAAATGGCATTCACAACCCCATGGGGTACATTTGCATATGAAAGAATGCCCTTCGACCTCATCAACGTCGGTGCTACATTTCAGAGAGCCATGGATTTGGCATTTGGAAACAGAGAAATTGTTGTCTATCTAGATGACCTCACTGTTTTCTCGAAGACGCGAGGAGATCACTTTTCACATCTAGGGAAAGACTTTGAGAGATGCAGATATCATAAGATATCACTGAATCCCAAAAATTCAATCTTTGCGGCGATGGAGGGCAAGTTGCTTGGCCACATCGTCTCCATGGAGGGAACTCGAATTGACCCGAGTTGTGTTGAAGCTATCAGAAATTTGTCTCTTCCAACAAGCAGAACAGGGGTACACTCTTTCTTTGGTAAAGTGAATTTCATACAAAGGTTTGTATCGGATTTTTCTGAGTTGACAAAAGATATATCTGCTATGATGAAGAAAAAGACTATTTTCAAGTGGACGGAAGAAGGAAAGAAGGCATTTGCAACAATAAAAGAAGCTATCAACCGAGCTCCAGTACTGGTTCGTCCTGATTTTGAAAAGGAGTTTATCCTTTATTGTTATGCATCAGAGCATACTCTGTCTACAATACTGACACAAAAGTTGAACGAAGAAACTAAGTCACCAATAGCTTTCATAAGCAGTAGTTTCAAAGATAGCGAGTCACGATACTCTCAAATTGAAAAGAATGCATATGCAGTGGTTCGAGCTATAAAGAATTTCAGATTTTATATCTTGAATTCACACACCATTGTATATGTCACCGATCTAGCAATGAAAAGCGTGCTAACTCAGCAAGAGATGGGCTCAAAGAGAGGAAACTGGGTCATAAAAGTACAAGAGTATGACTTGGAGATCAAGCCGACCAAACTCGTCCGCGGGAGAGGTCTTTGTCAGTTGATAGCAGAGGATGGTGATAAGAAGCTTAAAGCCAAAGGTATACCTGAAATTGAACATGAAGAAATAGAGGATCTGCTAATGGTCCTACTAATCAAATCTTCAGGAGAATGGTTTACTGAGATATGGTATTACTTGACTTATGTGATTGCCCAAGTCACTTGAACAAGCAACAGAAGAAAACATTAAAGCTAAAAGCGCAAAATTATGTGATTATTAACAACGTTTTGTACAAGCAAGGGTTTGACAGAACATTCTTGCTATGTGTCACCAAGGACCAACAACGCCGATTGTTAGAAGCCTTTCATAATCAAGCATGCGGTGGCCACTTTTCCTTGAAGGTGACAGCTTTCAATATTTTGCGAGCACAATTCTTTTGGCCGACCATGTTCCGCAACGCATATCAATGGGTGCACAAATGTCAATTGTGTCACCAGTTTGTTGGCAAGACAAAGTTGGCAACCGCCCCTCTCAGGCCAGTTGTTAAAGACGCTCCATTTCAGCAATGGGGTTTAGATTTTATTGGTCCTATCAACCCACGTTCCAGCAAGGGGCATATTTATGTCCTCAGAGCCACTAATTATTTCACTAAATGGGTTGAAGCCATTCCCACCAAGCGGGCTACATCCGAGGTCATGTGTGAATTCTTGAAGGAAAATATTGTTACGCACTTCGGAGTTCCTCACAAAATGTGACAGATAATGCAACATGTTTCTCATCCAAGGAGCTACTAGAGTTCTGTTTTGATCACAGCATCACTCCATCACAGAATGGAGTAGCCTTCGGACAATTTCGTTCTGCTGATTGGTGCGGTCACGAAAATCACATCAACAGCATCCAAAGCGGCTTAAGGATGAGATAGAGAAGACTATCAAGGAGTTGCTTGCTATGAGTCATATTCGACCAAGTAAATCACCATTTGCTTCTTCAGTGGTTCTAGTGAAGAAGAAAGATGGTACACTTCGTATGTGCATAGATTACAGAGTCCTGAATAAGAGGACTATTAAGAACAGGTATCCCATACCCCTTATAGATGAGCTTATTGATGAGCTCCAT
>VDFB02081969.1:0-22794 GCA_007258455.2 Sequoia sempervirens
TGTTATTTTGAGGATTACCATTGGAAGTGCTTGGGCCCTGGTTATGATTTGGGAAGGCGTTTTGATAGATCTGTAATTGAGCGTTGGACGACGGAGCCTGACTAGGGTCAACCTTGATGTCACCTCGATCTATGAGATCCTGGACGTAGTTTTTGAGACCCTGAAATTTATTCAAAGAGTGTCCTTTGATTTTGTGGAACTCACAATATTCATTTTCCCTAAACCATGCGGGCTTAGGTTTGGATTCATCAAGCGGCTTGGTGACAGGATACGTGATTGGGTAGCTAATTTGCAACAGTTTGTTGAAGACAACACTTAAGGGTTCTCCTAGTTGAGCATATTGGCGTTTATTGTTCCCTTGGTTATTTTGATTGGACTGTTGGGGAGGACGGGGCGTCCCTTGTGGTACAGATATGGCATTAGGCATGGATTGCTGTTGTTTCTGAGATGTGTTGGCTACGTGGACGTGTTTAGTGTCAGTGACACCATCATTCACTGCATTCTTGTTCTTGTTCCAAAAACGTGGCTTGTCATTGAAAGACCTTTCCCTATCTTGGTTATATATTTTGATGTGCCCTTTAGCAATAAGGGCATGCTCAAGGATGGGTCCTTTCTCCACTACCTCCGCGAAAGTGGTGACACAATGTAATCGGAAGTTGTGGGCCATGTCAGGATGGGAGTTCTCCACAAAAAGGGTGACCATGTCCTTTTCTTTCAAAGGGGTTTTCGTTTGGCTGGCTAGGGCACGCCACCTCTGAAGGTAGCTAGTGAAAGTTTCCCCTTCACGTTGTTTTTCTTTGAGAAGATCCAGGGTATCAGTATCCTTCTCCAAGTTGAAGGAGAAGTAGGAGACAAACCTTTCTGACAAGTCCGCAAAAGATTTTATAGATCCCTTGTCGAGGGTCATGAACCACCCTAGTGCGTCGCTTCCCAGACTTCGGGGGAACAAACGCAAGAGATAGTTGTCATTGTGAATTACTTCTTGACACTGGGAGTAAAACTCCCGCAGGTGAGCCTTTGGATCTTTGTTCCCCTTATACTTGTCAAATTTTGGTATCTCAAAATGTTTGGGGAAGGGAATCAATGAGATGGAGGGATCATACGGATAGGGGCATATATCTTCGAACTTGAACGATTGTTTGCTAGTCCCTGCCTAGAGATCCTTCAGTGCGGCTTTGATTTCCAGGATGTCCGCATTGGCTGGTGTGTTGGATGGATATTGATGATATGATGATTGTGGATTCTGAGAGGATGTTTGGAGATGGGTGTATGGATGTGGAGGTGTCGCATCCTGTTGATATGCCAAGGGACCTTGTTGATAAAAAGGTTGTTGTTGCGAGGGGGGATATGGATTGGCTGGGTAGTTGTGGGTGGCGTACTGTTGGGAAGTGTGGAGAAAGTATTGTTGATTAGCTTGCGGATATTGGGGGTGTTGATATGACTGTTGCGATGCCCCATAGGAGGGTTGTTGTGGATATTGTTGCTGGTTGTAATAGTTGTAATGATGGGGCGCTTGTTGATATTGTTGTTGATGCACAGTAGGCGGCTGTGGTTGGCGAGACGGGATGTTATGTGATGGTTGCGCTTGCGGGCGTAAGATGGATGCAAGGAATGGAGATATGGTGGGGGCTGAAGGCCGGGGTTGATTTCCTTGTGGTTGATGTTGTGGCGGTTGTGCTGAGAATAGGGGATTGACCAACGGTTGTTGTTGAAGTGGAGGTGCGATTGAGATGTTGTGTGAGGGAGGTTGTTGAGCACTAGTGGGAGCGTACGATGATGATGGAGGGATGTTAGATTGGGGCGGCTGTTGAGCTATGAATGATGATGGAGGAATGTTGGATTGGGCTGGTTGTTGGGGCATGAACGACGACGGAGGAATGTTGGATTGGGCTGGTGGTGGAGGATTGAATGACGATGGAGGAGGGACGTTGGATTGGGCCGATGGTGGAGGATTGAATGATGATGGAGGAGGGACGTTGGATTGGGCCGATGGTGGAGGATTGAATGATGAGGGTGGAGGATTGGTTGCTCCTTGAGGTGGATGCAAAGAAGCGAAAGGGTTGCCCCCAGTGTTGACAAGAGGCGGGTTCGAAAGGGGCGGTGCCGGTAGCATTAATGGTTGTGGTTGCGGGATGTTTTGCGGCATGCCATAGGCATAGGGATCATTGGGATCAATGGTTTGAGGTGCTCCCGTGATCGAGATGGTGGGATGTGTGGGATTTCCAACGGGATACAGGACTGCGTTGCAGAATTCGGGTTGATGCCAACCTTCTATGGGGGCGTACGAGCTACTAGGGATGTCATGTGAGCCTTGGGGTACGTTGGATGTTGAGGTGCCATACTTGGATAAGTTGACACCTGACGATAGCTTGACACCTTTGTCAATCAAGTGAGCCAAGATTTTGTCCCCATGTCTTTCGAAGAGGCGTTCTGTCATTTGTGCATTGACAGGGTTGCTAAAGTGTTCTTCGAACGTGAGCTCGGGTTGATCGGCCATGTTTTCCTCCCCAGGGGGTGATGTGTTTTGACCATCCACATTGGATTGCGATGAGGTGCCGTTGTGGGGATCGTGAGGGATATTAGCACCATAGTTAGGATCGGGTGTGACGTTGACCGTGTTGATGGGATTTTGAGGGTTGTTCGATTGGGCATTTAGGGCTTGTTGGTCGGCCATTTTCTTTGCTTGTGATCGAGTTTGAACGGGCATGCAAGATGATGAAGATCAAGATTGATCCGATTTTGATGGGAGATTAGTGGATGACGATTGATTAGGTCGATGTGGATTGGCTTGATGGGATCGGATTGGATTGATCGATAGATGTTGGATTTACCTAGATGTCGGGTTTTGATCCGAATAGGTTTGATGGTGTAGGGATCGGATTAATCTGATGATTAGGGTTGGATTGATGATAAGTATGACGAAGACCGAGATCCACAACCGGGTTTGAGAGGGATCCTTGGTAACACTAGGTATTGATTGAGAGGTGGATGTATGATAACGACACCGAATCCAACTTGAGATAGAAGCGGATTGATTGGGCCGAAAAGGATAACTGACTTAAGACGGATAGCGATCCTAAGCCAGCTATGATGATTGCGATTAGGGATAAATACCTAGGTCAACTTGGATGGAAACTCCAACGAGGTTTATATGGAATAACGGGGATCAGAGATGAAAAATGGAATTAGGATGAATGGGTAGCGTCTTAGGGGAGACGTATGGCTCTCGAGACAAGCAGAAGAGTGTTCGGAATAAATGACCTTTAAAATGAAGGGATGGAGGCTCGAAATGGACGTTCAAAAGCTTATTTCGGATGCTAAATGGTCGTATCGATGGTCAAAATAGAGGGACAATGCATGCAAAGTGATGATATAGGGTGATCAAAGGACAGGTCCGCCACTGCACTAGGACAGGTCCGCCACTGGACTGGGACAGGTCCGCCACTGAATTAGGACAGGTCCACCACCGAATTAGGACAAGCCCGCCACTGAACTAGGACAGGTCCACCACTCCACTAAGACAGGCCCGCCACTGAACTGGGACAGGTCCGCCACTGCACTAAGACAAGTTTGCTAAAGGATAAGGTCAAGTCCGCCGAAGGATGAGTTCAAGGTTGATGTTTTGATGGATGGCAAAGGCAAAGGACCCAAAGTGTAGCAATCATAAAAAGACTTGGCCAAACTGATAATCACTAGTTTTTGCACAAGAAAGACAGTTCAAACAACACAACCCTAAAATTTAGTAGAAAGGGGTATTGTCAAAAAAGTCTTCTATTCTAGGATGCACATGGTTTCTAAGGAGTCCTCGATATACACCCGGTACATGAGGCCCAAACCGTGAACACCAACCCGTTACAAGCATGAGTCGGGAACCTTAGCGAGATACTAAAGGCTCGGACCAACTCTTCACGTCATCCTGACACTTCGCCAATTACAACGTGGTTGGATTGAGGTACAGCTTTCGCTCTCCCCCCTTTATATACCCTGCCGGTACGCGTGGTTGGAATCGTCCCTTGGGGTGATGAAATCCCCAAGCAGGTCCCACTAAGAAATTGAAAAAGGGTGACAGAAAAGGACTTGGAGAGCTACGATTTCTCGTCACCCAGGATCGCCAAATGGCACAAGGGGATTGGATACGTCAAGTAGCTTTCCCAAACATGCCAAGCAAGGTTTATTGACACCTCTTTAATTAAGCTATGTTCCTATTTTATCAAAACACAATTTGGGAAAACTTGAAATTTTTACCTTCTGTAGGACAGGTCCGCCACTCATAAGACAGCTCTGCAATGAATAATTAGGGACAGTCCGGGCCACCGTGACTGATAAGCTCTGCCACCAATTAGGACAAGCCCGCCAATTAAACCGGATAGGGCTCACATCAATTATTAGGACAGTCCACATCGAATCGACAGTCCGAATGCATCTAAGAGATAGGGTCTCCACTCATGGACGCAGTAATGCCACCTCCGGATAGGTTCACACCTGTGACCACCACCACCGAAGAGGACAGTCCGCCACTCGCGAACCCGGACCCTAAAATGCAAAAAGAGTAAATCGCGGAGAAAGAGACCCACAGGGTCCTGACCGCGCCGAATGGAGAGGGCCTAAATAGGGTGTTAGAAACAAGCAACAAGCTAAAGCATAACAAATAAACAACTAAAAACAAACCTACACTTCGAGATTAGCCTAAGGTTAGAAAACAAAAAACAAAGGACAAAAGCCGCCACCTAAATGGAACTTTATATCTCATGCTGAGCTCCATCCTCCTTTGCCTTTCCTCGACTTGGATGTGTATGCGTTCTTAGATGGCAATACCAAGATGTACGATGTGAGGATGCAATGATGCTCGAAACATGAAAAATAGCTTTGGAAACCTGATCGGGAGAAGTAAACTCCAAGAGTTTGCCACACAAAATGATCTCCAAATGAGAGAAAGAGGGGTATTTATAGATTTTGGGGAAACCTAGGGGAAAGGGACTGAGATTGATTCAGCACCAAATATCAAGATGTAGGCTAAGGTGCTGAGAACCCACAAGTCCTCACATCTTGACATGTGGCATGTCATGAAGCCCTAAAAGGTGAAGTGGACATGAGGTGGAAGAAGAAGGACATGACATGGAGGGGGTACAAAGTACCTTGGGATTGGACAAGATCTCTTCATAAAGGAGGTCCTTGTCCCCATGTGGGTGAGAGGACAAGTGGGGAATTAAAAATTCCTCAAATATCCTTATGGGGATGAGAGAAAGAATAAAGAATGAATAAAGGACATGTGGAGAGAAGTGAAGGAATTAAAAATTCCTTTTGGGTGCCTTGGGGGATTAAAAGGTGAATTAAAAATTCACATGGGGAAGGGGGATGTCTTGTCCAAAAGGAGAAAGCCTTTAATAAGGTTGACTCAAGGACATGTGCCATAAATAGGATGAGGATTAGGTTAGGCTAATCAAATGATTAAGGTTGTGCAAGTACTCAGTTAGATGGACTAATGACTGATTAGAGGCAAGTGGGAAATTATGGAGGATGTGAATCTTAATGATGATTAAGGGTGTGTAACATGCTAAATCCTAGCTAATTAGAAGAGGACAAAGTACTAAAATGGATTGTGAATCAACTTGCAAAAGTTGGAGGATGTGACCATGAGAGAGAAAAGATGAATTAAAAATGCATTTCAATTCAAAAGGGGAATATGACTAAATTAAATAAAAGGGGATATTTATTTAATTTAGAGGAGGAAAAGGGGTAAAGTATCAAATTAAATACTTTAGGACCTTTGTGCGAGATGCAGGGTATTAATTAAACAACTGGCTTTAATTAATATTGACAGAGGGGATGAGCAACCGGATGAATCAAGGAGACGCATTTGATCATATGGAAGTGATCAAAATTGACTACATTGAAGAAAAAGACCTCATCAGGAGGATCGATCGGATAATTGATAAATTTGAGATATGGTAAAAAAAAGTGTATGGCCAGGAACATGGTGGTAAGATAACTACAAAGCACACCCTAGACACAGCATCAAAGTCCCCCATTGAGCAATTTCCTCCCAAGAGACAAAAGACACAGAGCATTGAGCCATTGGTACCTTATGAGGAGAGTGAAGGGGTGGGAGATACTAAAGATGTGGCCACTATATTGCAATCATTAAAGGATGATATTGAGGTTGATCAGCCCATCCATGAGACTAGAACCCATAAGAATGTGAAAAGGATGGATGATGCAGAAAAAAAAGTATAGAGATACATGAAGATGCGAGAGAAATTACTACCAGGAGGTTTATAGAGGATGATGAGTTCATCAAGACTCCAGAGTTTAGGGATTTCTAGACAAAGATGAAGATAAAATAAATTGAAGAGAAAATGGAGTCAGATGAAGTGGGAATTGAAGAACTAGAAAATAATCAAATGGTGGCACAAACCTTTAGTGAATTGAGGGTGACCACATTGACATTTACCCTCAGAAGGCTAGAGATGATTTTTAAGAGCAACATGCTCATTTTTCCTGGGTTGGAATTAAAGAAAATGTTTTTGCTTGATCAAGTACAGGCTCAAGAAGATCCAATATTAGTTGCAGAGTTTGACTTTGATGAAGGAGTAAGTGGAACTGGGTATAACCCTAAAATTGAAACCTTGGCCATTTGGATCAAGCATAAAAACACATAGAAGCCTAAACTATTGGATGCAATATAGGGAATGAAAGGGGTAGCAATGGTAAGAACAATACAGGACACTACCCCTTTGGAGGAAACCACAATGACCATGCACTCGGCCATGTTCACTCGTGCAACTGTTAAGGGATTGGAGGGAAGATTAAAGGAGTATGAAAGGGGAAAAAGTTCTTAAATGATGAAGTTAATAAACTATTGATGTAGAATGTCAAATTGAAAAAATAGTTAAAAGGAGCTAGAACTTCACAAAGCAAGGAGATAGTGTTATATAAGCCTCCTAGTATTCCATTAAATATTGTACAGAGCATTCTGGATGAGCAAGAAAAGACTCTTGAGAAGGAATTGGATGAAATGAAGAAGGCTCAAGATGAAGTAAAAAGGAAAGTTTCTGAAGTAATGGAAAAGATTCTTAAGTACAGAATAAAGTTGGTCATTGATAAACTGGATAGTGTGCATGAAAGTTATAAATCACTTCAGCGATCAATTGATCAAATAAACGCACATATGCTTGTATTGGACCCCCTATTTCAAAGGTGACAGCCTATTCACCACACTTTATATAAGTTATGCAAAGTTCCACAAAGGAGTCTTGATGCTCCTACAACATTAAAACCGACTGAGCAAATAGTAAAAATCATTGTTGATGAATTTTAGTATATACAAGGGGAGGATAAGAGGATTTTGGTATAAATGGATTCATTCCATACCTTAAAACAATGGTATACACCAGAAATTGTGAAAGATGATGGTCAAGTAAAAGACTTGGATGAATGGAAGAAGGAATTTCCTCAATTTATTCATAAGTGTTTAACCCATGTTTAGGGGGATAGTGACACCGGTCTTCACAGGTTCAATTTGATCATGGATGGATTGATTGCTCTTGATGTTGGATATCTAAAATTTGTCAATGATACAAAGGTAGTATTGGATAGTCAATGTTAGACACATCTTGCAAACATACCAAAGATCTAGGAATATCAGTGGCCATCAGATTTTACGATGTATCAATGGGAAGATAAGTATTTGGCTTCAGATGAGTAGGTCACTAAGGCGAGGGCATATAGACGTCTATCATGGAGAGGAAATCTTTTCCAGATTGATGATGATGGGATTTCTACATTGATTAAAGGAAACATACATCTAAAGTGTCTTAAGCCTTGTTATTTATTCAATTATGCAAATTAATTAGTTAGTAAAAGAAGTTTTGAAAGGTCATCTATTTTTATAAAAGGCCTAAAGCTTGTTGCTTCCTATATAAATAGGAAACCAAGGCCAATTTTGAGAGGATCACCATATCATATTCCATTTTCATTTCCGTTATAGTAGGAATTAGTAAGAAGATAGATTGCACATTCCACCCATCCATATCATATCAAAGGCTTCTGCTATAAATGTATATATATTTGAAACAACATAATGGAAAAGATTGCTCATAATTGGTAATCTATTTTGGTGTTCAATTGTTGTGTTAAATTTCATGCTTATCTATTACTGCACGTTGTCTCCAAAGTGGTTTCTTCAAGTTATTTAAATTCATAGGATTTATTAGGGCACATTTTTTGCTACTATGTGATTATTTTGAGCTTATGAATGAAATAGAACATCTTATTATCAGAGATTTTCCATGACTGTGTTATCATTCTATATTTTTTCTTATGTTTTCCATACTTATTTCATCTTATATTTCAATGAATAGGAAACCAAGGCCAATTTTGAGAGGATCATCATATCATATTCCATTTTTTATTTCTTTATAGTAGGCATTAGTAAGAAGATAGATTGCGCGTTCCACCCATCCATATCATATTAAAGACTTCTACTATAAATGTATATATTTGAAACAACATAATGGAAAAGATTGCTCATAATTGGTAATCTATTTTGGTGTTCAATTGTTGTGTTAAATTTCATGCTTATATGTTATTGTGTTGTCTCCAAAGTGGTTTCTTCAAGTTATTTAAATTCATAAGATTTATTAGGGCACATTTGTTGTTACTATGTGATTATTTTGAGCTTATGAATGAAATATAACATCTTATTATCAGAGATTCTCCATGACTGTGTTATCATTATGTATTTTTTCTTATGTTTTCCATACTTATTTCTTCTTATATTTGAATGAATATCAGTCATTGAGCCTCAATACTATTCTTATGTGAATGAATATGATGATACAGTAAAGCATTTACATTGGATGTTTTCAGTTAATGTTCAAAATTATGTTCAACATAAAAATGGAAACTATTTAAAAACAATGAGCTCGTGGTTTCAAATTGATTATGCACACACATTAATTTTCTTTCTAATTAGCGGATATGACTCGAGCATGGGACCTATCTGTGTTAACTCTCAATAAAGCCACACTCCATTCCCTTTTTATCCCCCAAAGATTACCATTCTATACAGGTGCACAAGCGTTGATTTTTTTACAATACATTTGTTTCATTTTTTATATATTTATATCCTTTCAAATATATTTATATTATATACAGGTGCACAAGCAATTAATTCATAGGTGTTTAAATCTAGAAAGAGAGTCATTCAAGGTAAAACTTTCATACCACAAACTGGATGAAAACTTTCATACTTGACAATGTGTACTTCATTTGCCTCCATAGACTGTCCAAGAAAATAATTTTCCCTAGGTCACCTCAAAATGTCAAGTGATAGAGGGAAGAGAAAAAAGGGAGCATACTTTGGCCATAATGAGGTAATTCATTGTCAATTTATAGATTTGTAAATGTTTCCCTTGTTTCTTTCATTTTTACTTTTTAGTTTTTTATTTTTAAATTTAAAAGATGAAATTTATTTTATATATATATAGGGACATGTGACTGACAAAGATAAAGAGGCATTGGCTTCCATATTGGGGGTAGAGGCAGTGAACAATTTGGATGATGTGCACTGGAAAATGCTTGCCAGATACATAGAAAATTGATCTAGTGAAGCCCCTCAAACATTGCAGCCAAATCAACCATGTCAAAGGGAATCAATTGATTCCCCAAGTATTCTTGGATCGAGCAAAAGATCTAGGATGAAATCAATAATAGTAAACTCTAGGAGTGTAGAACATGGAGCAGAGGCTTCCATTGTATAATACAATGTGGTTTCAGGGGAAGTTTGAATGAAAAATGCTAGAAAATGGTTTTTGAATAGGTTGAAGGAATCATGCCTTCAACAGTTCAAATACCATCTACATTTTCCATTCTCAAAGATACCCATACACCTGTAAAAAGTAGTTATCAATGACATGGAGACTGAATTTGGCACAAGTTGGTCTATGAAGAAGGTAAAGCTACAAATGTATCAAAATTGCAAGAGATTTCAATGCAACCAAATAAAGAAGATAAAAAAATCCCTCCTGAGCTAAGGCTCAAAAAAATGCCAATTGATGTAAGTGTCGAAGTATGGAAAGAGCTTGTAAAATCATATGAGAAGTCTAAAGCATGGAGGAATTCCAGTGAGGAGAGTATGTAGGTATTTGAATTTACTCATAAGATTATATCAAATTTATTAAACAATTTTTAAATTTTATTTATGCATAGTTAAATTGAATTAGTATATGTTTCAGGACAAGGCCTCCAAGGCTAGGCTTCAAAAAAATCATTCCACACATCATAGTGGCCAAAAAGGTTTACAGGCCTTGATCTGTAAATTTCTAAGTATATTTAATACGTTAAATTATATTTTTTTTAATTCCCTAGGAAAAAGTAAATGATTTCATATTAATTAGTTTAAGTATTCCATATGCCATGTTTTGACAAGAGGAGAAATATGGTTGGCATCCAAAGCAATTTGAAAAGGAAAAGTTACAAAGAAAAAAGTGGGGCAATTTTTTAATCTGGATGGAGAACGAGGTATCGATAGTTGACTTTCAATAACTTATTTAGATATTGTTGTGTTAATATTTCAATTTGCATTTCTTGTGCTGAGTTTTTTATTGATGTGTAGGATGAGTTCTAAAGTGCTTCTGTATTGGCCCTAGATCCGACTCAATTGTCCCATTATTTCATGTTGAGGAAAAAAATATTGTTTTCCTTAAAGGGTAGTGGGTGACATTCATGCCTTATTTTCATCGCATCTTTTAATTAATGACCATTATCTTTTAATATCTCTTAAGTGTCCTCATTTAAGTTATGAGTTTTATCATTTGAGTAACTTAGTCCCCTGTTGATTTGATTTATCTTTTTTTCTCTCAAACATGGTATCTCAAGGAATGCTTCCTTGAATTCATGTTCTCATTCTACTAAGTGATCCACATGCATCTTTGTCATCCTTCCTTATGATGTTGCCATTCTTTTAACATGTAAGAATGTTTTGATGCATCTTGGTAGGGATCCTATAGATCTAACACATCCTTGTACTCTACATCACTTGGCGTAGCTAACCAACCACTTAATTTGTCCATCTAATTTAAAAAAAGGTAGTAAATTCCTATCTTCCAAGTTAAAAAAACTCCATAAATAAAGAAATTAGTAGTAAAAAACCTGCAACTTGATCTAATCAACATAGAGACGCATGCAATGCTAGACTTCTTAACATTCAAAAGATAAATGGAATGCCATTAACACCAAGTAGAGCTATCCAAAAAAGCTAACTAAAAACATAAACGTGCTCCCACACAGAATGGCCTAATGGTTGGTTGTCATAGAAGTCAAACTACTGAAGTAACAACACTGATCAAGTTAACATATATATGCATCATTTGCATAAAAAAATGAACCATTTATGTGCATGAATAAATAGTAGAAGGATGTAGATGAAATAAATTCATCTAAATTTATGCCTCTTGGCAAGAATTCCTCTTGAATCTCTAATATTAGGTACTTGAGACTTCACTGTAACTTTTACCTTTCGTCGTCACCTTTCCTCTTCACTATTAGACTCGTCCTCATCTAAATCCACAAGAGATTCATATTTTGAACCTTCCTCATCTGATTTTCATTCCTCTTCTACATCAGAGGGTTCATATCCTTCATCTGACTCTTTTGAATTATCAGAATCAGAATCACTAGCTTCCATATTCAAAAATTCCCAACTACCATCTTCAATATTTTTTTCTAGATCATTAGTAATAGTCTTCAAAATTGGCCACCAGTTCAAGTTCATTATGCTTTCATAATACTTTATATCCATGTATTTCAGCCATTCCTTGATGCCATCAAGCAAAGATTGAGGAATGGTGTTAATGCGGAGTACATCCCGCTTGAAGTCTTTGAAAATAATAGCCATATCAAATGCCTTTTTCCCAAGTCTTACTCTCTCAAGGTTAACAATCTCAATCTCACTAATAGTGATTAATAAGAAAGGTAATTCCACCAACTCTACCAAATAGTTTACCATAGGAAAAATAAAAGTAGAGGCTTTGAAAGGAACTCCATGAAAACCAATCTTTCTACATGGTACATCAAAATCTAGTTCAAAATATTTTAGATGAGGCTGCTCCCATAGCTCTCTTACTGGCTCGAAAAATCCTTGAAACTCTGCATTGATTTTATTTTTCCTATCCCTCTCTTGTTGTTCTTCCTCAATTTCATTAGGATCATACATTGACCTTCTCTCCCCTCCTAAATTTTGGACCACATCCATTACCTCCACATAAAACTGGACATCCTTGGTCTTCTTGGTTCCAATGCCATGATAAGGTTATGCAAATAAAAATGAAGCAAAGTAATCATCTCCTTCTCTGCTGGCTAGAAGAATTCATGCTTAATGTTTTGATACATGATATTATCTCTCTCTTTTGCTCTCATGGTTGAATATCGAAATCCATTATGGTGGGACTCCATAGTTCCAATCATCTTTCTTACTCTTCCACCAAATGCTAGCCTGATCCACAAGTCTGCTAGCCTAATTGCCTTTGCTTTTGAAAGCGGAAGTTTCTCCTAAGTCACCAATTTATCTTTCTCTTCCTTTTCAAACTCTTTCATTTCTGCAGGAAATTAGCACCTAATTGATTAACAATCTCAATCTCACTAATAGTGATTACTAAGAAAGGTAATTCCACCAACTCTACCAAATAGTTTATCATAGGAACAATAAAAGTAGAGGCTTTGAAAGGAACTCCATCAAAACCAATATTTCTAAATGGTACATCAAACTCTAGTTCAAAATCTTTTAGATGAGGCTGCTCCCATAGCTCTCTTACTGGCTTGAAAAATCCTTGAAACTCTGCATTGATTTTATTTTTCCTATCCCTCTCTTGACGTTCTTCCTCAATTTCATCAGGATCATACATTAACCTTCTTTCCCCTCCTAAAGTTTGGACCACATCCATTACCTCCACATAAAACTGGACATCCTTGGTCTTCTTGGTTCCCATGCCATGATAAGGTTATGCAAATGAAAATGAAGCAAAGTAATCATCTCCTTCTCCACTGGCTAGAATAATTCATGCTTAATGTTTTGATACATGATATTATCTCTCTCTTCTGCTCTCATGGTTGAATATCAAAATCCATTATGGTGGGCCTCCATAGTTCCAGTCATCTTTCTTCCTCTTCCACCAAATGCTAGCCTGATCCACAAGTCTACTAGCCTAATTTCCTTTGCTTTTGAAAGTTGAAGTTTCTCCTGAGTCACCAGTGTATCTCTCTCTACCTTTTTAGACTCTTTCATTTCTACAGGAAATTAGCACCTAATTGATTAACAATCTCAATCTCACTAATAGTGATTACTAAGAAAGGTAATTCCACCAACTCTACCAAATAGTTTATCATAGGAACAATAAAAGTAGAGGCTTTGAAAGGAACTCCATCAAAACCAATCTTTCTAAATGGTACACCAAACTCTAGTTCAAAATATTTTAGATGAGGCTACTCCCATAGCTCTCTTACTAGCTTGACAAATCCTTGAAACTCTGCATTGATTTTATTTTTCCTATCCCTCTCTTGCTATTCTTCCTCAATTTCATTAGGATCATACATTGACCTTCTTGCCCCTCCTAAATTTTGGACCACATCCATTACCTCCACATAAAACTGGACATCCTTGGTCTTCTTGGTTCCCATGCCATGTTAAGGTTATGCAAATAAAAATGAAGCAAAGTAATCATCTCCTTCTCCGTGGGCTAGAAGAATTCATGCTTAATTTTTTGATACATGATATTATCTCTCTTTTTCTCTCATGGTTGAATATCAAAATCCATTATGGTGGGCCTCCATAGTTTCAGTCATCTTTCTTCCTCTTCCACCAAATTCTAGCCTGATCCACAAGTCTGCTAGCCTAATTCCTTTGTTTTTGAAAGTTGAAGTTTCTCTTGAGTCACCAGTGTATCTCTCTCTTCCTTTTCAGACTCTTTCATTTCTATAGGAAATTAGAACCTAATTGATTAACAATCTCAATCTCACTAATAGTGATTACTAAGAAAGGTAATTCCACCAACTCTACCAAACAGTTTACCGTAGGAACAATAAAAGCAGGGGCTTTGAAAGGAAATCCATGAAAACCAACCTCTCTAAATGGTATATCAAACTCTATTTCAAATTATTTTAGATGAGGTTTCTCTCATAGCTCTCCTACTCGCTTGACAAATCCTTAAAACTCTGCATTGATTTTATTTTTCCTATCCCTCTCTTGCTATTCTTCCTCAATTTCATCAGTATCATACATTGAAGCTATTTCCCCTCCTAAATTTTGGACCACATCCATTACCTCCACATAAAATTGGACATCCTTGGTCTTATTGGTTCCCACGCCATGATATGGTTATGCAAATGAAAATGAAGCAAAGTAATCATCTCCTTCTCTGTTGGCTGGAAGAATGCATGCTTAATGTTTTGATACATGATATCAGCTCTCTCTTCTACTCTCATGGTTGAATATCAAAATCCATTATGGTGGGCCTCTAGAGTTCCAGTCATCTTTCTTCCTTTTCCACCAAATGTTGGCCTGATCCACAAGTCTGACAACCTAATTGTCTTTGTTTTTGAAAGCTAAAGTTTCTCCTTAGTCACCAGTGTAGCTCTCTCTACCTTTTTAGACTCTTTCATTGCTATAGGAAATTAGTGCCTAATTGATTAACAATCTCAATCTCACTAATAGTGATTACTAAGAAAGGTAATTCCACCAACTCTACCAAATAGTTTACCATAGGAACAATAAAAGCATAGGATTTGAAAGGAACTCCATGAAAACCAATATTTCTAAATGGTACATCAAACTCTAGTTCAAAATATTTTAGATGAGGCTGCTTCTATAGCTCTCTTACTGGCTTGAAAAATCCTTGAAACTCTACATTGATTTTATTTTTCCTATCCCTCTCTTGTTGTTCTTCCTCAATTTCATCAGGATCATACATTGACCTTCTTTCCCCTCCTAAAGTTTGGACCACATCCATTATCTCCACATAAAACTGGACATCCTTGGTCTTCTTGGTTCCCATGCCATGATAAGGTTATGCAAATGAAAATGAAGCAAAGTAATCATCTCCTTCTTCACTGGCTAGAAGAATGCATGTTTAATGTTTTGATACATGATATTAGCTCTCTCTTCTTCTCTCATGGTTGAATATTGAAATCCATTATGGTGGGCCTCCATAGTTCCAGTCATCTTTCTTCCTCTTCTACCAAATGTTGGCCTGATCCACAAGTCTGCTAGCCTAATTGCCTTTATTTTTGAAAGCTGAAGTTTCTTTTGAGTCACCAGTGTAGCTCTCTCTACCTTTCAATCTCTTTCATTTCTACAGGAAATTAGCACCTAATTGATTAACAATCTCAATCTCACTAATAGTGATTACTAAGAAAGGTAATTCCACCAACTCTACCAAACATTTTACTATAGGAACAATAAAAGTAGGGGATTTGAAAGGAAATCCATGAAAACCAAGCTCTCTAAATGGTATATCAAACTCTAGTTCAAAATATTTTAGATGAGGTTTCTCCCATAGCTCTCTTACTCGCTTGAAAAATCCTTGAAACTCTGCATTGATTTTATTTTTCCTATCCCTCTCTTGCTATTCTTCCTCAATTTCATCAATATAATACATTGAACTTCTTTCCCCTCCTAAAGTTTGGACCACACCCATTACCTCCACATAAAATTGGAATGCCATGATATGGTTATGCAAATGAAAATGAAGCAAAGTAATCTCTCCTTCTCCACTGGATGGAAGAATGCATGATTAGTGTTTTGAAACATGATATCAGCTCTCTCTTTTGCTCTCATGGTTGAATATCGAAATCCATTATGGTGGGCCTCTAGAGTTCCAGTCCTCTTTCTTCCTCTTCCACTAAATGCTGGCCTAATCCAAAAGTCTGACAACCTAATTTCCTTTATTTTTGAAAGCTAAAGTTTCTTCTGAGTCACCAGTGTAGCTCTCTCTACCTTTTCAGACTCTTTCATTGCTACATATTTCCTATGATATTTAATCATTTGTACCACATCGTTGATGTGCTTTGAATCCTTGGATCTAAAGGAAATTTCCTTAACATAAATACTGCTAGGGAATTTCAATGTTGGCATGTAGTTGGCATTAAAGTAAGTACCTGGAACATTGAAAGTTATCCTTATATAAGAATTCACTCCATCTTGTTGGCTTGAAACACTCTTGATGGTGGCTACATGAAATGGAACCATGATGCCATATATGGGTACCAGAATAGCATCATTTTTCGTATCAACCTAAATCATGAGCTCTCTAGAAATGGGGATATCTTCCACATTTTTGTATGAAACCATCTTAGTGGATGGCTTGGAAGAGCCATGTCCATCTCATGTACCAATTCCCCTACAACCAATCTTCTTGCAGTCTCCTCATTCTTTTGTAGAGGGTTGGCACTTAAGGTTATGTAATAGAATTTACAGTTGATAGTTAAATTGTATAACAATTTTTTTTATGATCTTTACTAACGTTTATTAGAATTTTTGTATGTTTTACATCATTGGAATCACATATTAGCTGTAACTTTTTTGAAATTTTATTATGGTATGTGCACTTTGATACGATGTAATATGATTATAGTTTCGTCTCATATGTTTCAATATTAGATATATAATGGAAAAATAAATTATTGCATGAAATAAATAATAAATTTTCATTTTAAATGTTTTTTTTGCAGAACACGGGTCTTTGAGAAGATCAAGATGATCCTCATCATGATATAGATCTAGAAAATATTGGTTCTACCGGTATAGATCACATGGCATAGGATGATGATGATGTAGATATGGAAGACATTAAGGCCGATGACAATGATGATGATGATTACAATGACAACGACGATGATGATCACGACGGTGGTGATGATGATGAGGCAGTTGTTGGTACTACCCAATGAAATTCATGATCATATAGACTACATCATGGATCATTGTTGATATATCTTTATGATGATGATGATGATCACAATGGTGGTGATGATGATGAGGCAGTTGTTGCTAGTACCTAGTGGAATTCATGATCATATAGACTGCATCATGGATCATTGCTAATATATCATTATGATGCCTCTTTTCATGGTTACTATCATATGTATCATTTTCACGGCCTACAATACCATATTATTAAGTTGTATCATATTGACATTTATCATTTTTACTTATATTATTTGGACATGTATCATCTTGACTTGTATCAGTTTGAGTTAAATAATTTATCATTTTTACTTATATCATTTGTACATGTATCATTTTGACTTATGTCGACTGTTGGACATGTATCATTTTTACATGTTATTGATCTACTACCATATTTGACTTTCACTTGTTTTAGTTATATATCATGATGATCTTATCAGTATTGACTTGTCAATTTATATATATTAAAAGTGGTTGATGATTTTTGGATGGATATTTATTACGTATGATGATTTTAATTTACTACTCAAGATGGATGTTGTCAAATTCAATTAAATTATAGATATTTGACTCACTTGTTTTAATTATAGATGATGATCATGTTATAATAATTATCTTGTTATTTAATCATATGAGTTAAATAATTAAATTACTTACTCTATAATCATATGAGTTATTTAAGAGGCATCATATATTTAACTAATTAAATTGAATTAAAACATATTAAAGTAATAAATGGAAGCAAAACAAAAAGCATTTTTAGAAGGAAAAAAGGAAGCAAAAATGGAAGCCAAACTAGAAACAAACTATAGACATGTAAAATATACTGATTGACATTGTGCATCTGATCTTGACTTACTAACATCGTTTCTTCCTGAATCATCCCTCGGTCTAACCATTTAATCAAATTCCCCTATCTAATTAAATTCATCAACTTTCATCCCTTAATTAAATAAATTATTTTATCTAATCAAATCATCTCTTTTTGTTAATTAAATCAATCCATCTGATCTATTTATCCCTATTTAATTAAATAATCAATTTATTTGATTAAATCTATAAAGTCTATCCATTAAATTAAATAAATTAAAACCTTATTTGATTTAATCTAACACCATCTCTTTTAATTAAATAAATCAAAATCCTTATTTAATTAATCTCTTGTCATATTCCTCTCTTATTTGATTTAAAATAAATCCATAGAAGTCTGAGGTCAAATAGGTCACATCATCTAATCTCTCTCATTAAATTAGTGTATGATTGAATTTAATCTCATCTCTTCATCCTCTAGAAATAATGATACAGAGTTGTGAAATAGATTTTGTCATTTTATTAAATCTCCTATTTTCCACCAAGGCATCTTTGGAATATTCTCTCAATTTGATTCAAAGAATTCTAAGTCCCAGCATGTACATCCAACAAGGCAATAAATTCATCTTACGTGTCCTTTGCTTGTTGGAGTAGCATTTATTGCATTTTCCCTTCCCTCTTGCATGTCATTCAACAAATTTGAAATTCAAAAGTCCCAGCCATTTTATTGGCTTTTCAAACCCCAAATCTTGCATCCTTCTCATTCATTTGTGACAGTGGCATCATATCATTGTGGATGAATGTTAGTCCCATTAACAATTTGGACATTCATCCATCTTGGAATTCTACTATAAAAGAGCTCATATCCTCGTTTCATCCACAATCAGGAAAAGTTACCGTATTTCCATTATCATTGGTCTACCAGCTAGGTTTTTGCAGATTTTGGCTTGAGTTCATTCTTCACCAACAAAGTGGATCAATCATCTTCTAACATCAAGTTTGCATCATAGGAATTGGGAAGCCAATTTTCACGCCATCAAATTAAACTGTGTCCCCATGGGATCATGAGTTTACATATCTAATTAGGATTGGATCTTTATTTTATCATTCTCATTGTGTTCTTTGTTATTTTCTTCCTAGTTTGCATGTTGTAAATGGATTTCATGGGGAATCCTTGTTTTGGTTTGCAATCACTTGTCTAACTCATTTTAAAATTGCTATTGTTTTGCAGAACACCAAGGTTGGGGTTTGCATTTGGCTAGAGGTGAAATATTCTTTTTCTCATCTTTTCTTAAAAATTTTTTTGGCGTTTTCACTCCGCACGAGAAAATTCTAGTTAGGGCTTCGGTACGTGCATGTTTTGGCACTCTCTTGACTTCGGTAAACATATATGGCGCAACCACTTCAAAACTGATGTTGGACTACCGTCAGCAAAATATTTGAATTTAAACTTCACACGGACTCTACCGTTGACACAGGGTGATCAAAAATTTAAAATTATGTAGCTAGAAGGAAAGCTACGGCGGAGACAAAAATTGTGACGTAGTTGAGCTCTCTGTCCCAACACAAAGTGTCACTGACTAGTAAGCGGCGCTATGAGAGCACCACTGGGAAATCAAACTGCGACGCAGTTGTGAGTTGTGATGCTGGAAGACAGTAAAAAGGGAAAATTTAATTTTAGCATGTGCTCTTTGATTTATGATTAATGTGTCTTCTATTTTCTGCTTTTTAATTTCAGAATTTTCCAGAATCTGACTGGTTTTTCTTCCTTGTAGCTTGGAAACTGAAATTGAAGAAAGGAGAAGCATGAGAAGGATGTTCGTCAAATCAAAGTGTTTTTAAACACTATAGTGTTTGCTTAACACTTTTGCATGAAATTGTTATCTTTTTCTTCCTTAAGGCACTAGTTTTCATTTGGGTCTAAAAAGAACCTTTCAATTTCTTCTTGTAAAGGCTAAAACAAACTTTAGGATCGCAACTTACTAGATTTTGTTTTTTGGATTAACAATTGAACAAAGTATCTCTCACTTGTTTATTTGGTGCTTAAAAAGAACTCATATTTTGCTTTGGGGATTTAAAAAGAACAAGTGTAACTTTGTTTTTCGTGAGACTTGTAATAAAACCATTGAAAAGGACGGTATGCAACTTCTCTGCCTTTATAGTAGATGTGAGGAATCAAAAGGCCTTTTTCTGTGACTTTAGGGGTGAGTGAAAAGCAATCACCCCTCACACTTCGATTTGGTTTAAAAGTGAACATATTGTGCAAGTGTGAGTGGGGGCTTTGTTGCATGCATTCTCTCTCCTTGTTGCCAACAAGGATTGATCGAGTTACGAATATTGTTCTTCATTCACTTTTGTTTAGCCTAGAGGGCCTGCCTTGGGAAAAAAGTACTCACCCAAGGAATGACTCAAGCGGTAACACTCTAAAAGAAACCAAAGTGACTTTCCAACGGTATATAAATGTAAGGTGTGGACACAAATGCCAATATCATTGGTTGATTCGACAAGATGGATGCGAAAGGGGACTCTTGTGTGCAGATCAATCTCCACAGCTTGAAGAGTCTTACTAAAAACCATCATTGCTACTAGAATTTTCCAAAATCCTTTAATCTATTTGTTGGAGCAAGAAGATGGTTGTTTTTGAAACCACCCCACACTACGGTCTTCTGAGTAGGGAAGCTGGAAAACATGCCAGCAGGGGAGTTTCATGGAGTGTTGATGCTTGCGGCTTCCCCATATAAGTGAGTGTCGTGGAGGGGAGCCAGTGGGGTCAAGCATCTAACCATTCGCTAGAAATAAGTGTAGCTAGACTTGTCCAAGTGGGAATCCAACAAATATTGTCTTACACATCCATAGGATTGTACTTATTCTTGGGTTACA
Source organism: Sequoia sempervirens (assembly GCA_007258455.2). Taxonomy (NCBI): domain Eukaryota; kingdom Viridiplantae; phylum Streptophyta; class Pinopsida; order Cupressales; family Cupressaceae; genus Sequoia; species Sequoia sempervirens. The sequence continues at coordinate 20,651 of VDFB02081969.1, forward strand.
AAATGCATTGCTTGATCGAAAACACCATGGAAACAAACACTTGAACCTCATCCAAAATTCAAACCCTTTTGAAGACAAATACAATTGACTCAATCCATATGTTATTGCTTTCCCTTGGGATTCACATCCTTAGAGGTTTCTAAACATTGGATTATATCTCGAATTTTCTCCTTAAGTAAACAATAGGAAAACCCTTGCCTTAAGTTCATTGAATTTCCACATAACATATCTTGTGGGATTTGAAGAAATTAAGATATTGGACATCTTAGTTTGAAAACCTAATCGAAGAAAGTGTTTTTGGTAAAATAAAGACATTAAGCAAAGTTAAGCAAAATGAACTTTCATGTGTGTTGAAGACTCACAATCCCAAAGAGAAAATCATTGGTTTGAAAAATGAAATCATTTCTTGGTCACAAAGGTCTTTAGGAAGCATTTGCATGCTCTTCAATACCTAGTTCTAGGCAAAAAAAGTTTCCCTTTTAGGTTCATCTTAGGATAAAAAATAAAATAAAAATATTTTTCATCCATCCTCCAAAACATCAAAACAATATCATCTCATCATCACCTTTTGGAAAATCTTGAAATCATCCTTAATACTAGGATTTTTGGCAAAATCAAAAATCATCAAAATCCTTGAAAACATTATCAAAATAACCTTTGGCTAGGTATGTGTAGATGCATCCTTTTGCATATGCTTAGTCAAAGTTATCAAAATCATCTTGTCTAGCTTAGTATATGTAGATGAATTCTTCTTCATATACTTAGTGAAACAATCATCTTGTTTGAATAGGTGTGGGTAGATGCATCCTTCTCCTCACACATATTCAAATCATCATCCTTTGAACAAAGCTATCCCTTAGATCATCATCCAACATCTTAGGGTCTTTTTGTTCAAAATCAAAAAGCAAATTAAAACCAAAATCAAGGACAAAATCCCAAATCCAAAACAAAAAACTAAAATCAAAAATCACTTAAGTCCTAAAGCCTATGAGTATCTCTATAAGATTTATCAAAAATAAAAACATTCATATCATCCATCCCTAACATCACATCACCATCATATCATCACCTTTGATCGAGCATCTAAAAGCTTTTTCTTTTGGCATAAAATAAAGATCTGTTCGATCCAAAAGAATTGGAATTCATCTCCCATATTCTTTAGAAAGTGATCTTGTTTTTGGTTCTAACTAGATCTAATACAAAGAAGAAGAGTATGGAAGCCAACAAAGAAACACCACAGTGATCTTAGCCAACAAATGCAAATGAATCTCAATTAAATCAGTAATCACTGACCTCTCATGTAAAAATCTGAAGAAAACCAAGAGGGACCTTTGGAATGTCTCGCGAGGAAATGACTGAAATGCTCCAAAATCTGGACAACCATAGAATCATCAACATCATGATGAGGCTCAACCCTTTGTTATACATGCTTGAGCTAGCAAAACAAGGGGCCAAGTTACCTTTGGATTTTGATGTGAGTACTATAGTGGAGACATCTTTTCCTCCAATCTCATCCACCATTCCCATTTTATCTACACCCCCATCCCAAAACATCATGCAAAACATCCTACAAATCACAACATCGTTTGCTCCAACCCAACCCAATGTTAATAAGGGAAGTGCATTTCTCAATGCAATTCAAACACACCCCCTTGTTAATAATCAAAATTTGGATGCAAACAACACCTTGGAACAAAGCATACCCCAAAACCCATTACACAAAAATGTTCCTCTCACATTGCATCACGATCCATCATCATCATTTTTTCATGCAACACCTCAAACACCTCTTCTCACAAATTCACAAGAAGAGGAAGATATGTTCGGACCAGGGGGCATATTCGACACCATGACATTTTCACAACAACTCACACCCCTTACATTTCCACCTCTCCCACCATTTCCATTATCATCCACACCACTCCTTGGTTTAGGGCTTCTCTACCAAATATCAATCAAACAGCTATCCCAAATGATAGTCAAAGCACTATGCCAAATGCTCAAAATTTGTTGTTCATATCGCAACAACAAACGACAAACACACAAGCGATGACAACATCATCAAACACCCCCTTAACATCACAAAGCATGGTCTCTCAAGGACCAATCACATCAACAACACCATCCATCATGTAAAACACCAA
>VDFB02081970.1:0-20373 GCA_007258455.2 Sequoia sempervirens
GCCATCCTATATTAATACATAGATCCCCTTAAGCCATCCTATATTAATAGTTAATTATTTTTTCATTCAAGTAACATGCCTTTGACATAATTGAGGCTTACACATTTTATCACTTGTATTCAATTAGGCCATTTATATTAATGGTTTAAGGGCATTTCCTAAACATCTATCTTACATTTTGAAATTAAAAATATAATGTTGGTTCACTTATATCATAGAGATCTCATTGATCAATTCAATAATATCTGTAATCCACCTCCATGCCCTCCATCTCCACCACCTTCACCTCCACCTCCACCCACTCCACCTCATAACCCCTCACCTCCACCACCTGAAACCGATGGTGTTTTCTTGCAAGCACAGATGAATTTCGATGTTAGAACCATTGAGGATAAAATCAACATTATTCAAAATGAAGAATGTATTGCACCACCTTTGAGGATTTTTTCATCTAGGATGCAAAATATTGTTGATGTTGTTAGGGCTATGGATGGGATCTTAGATGAGCATCAATAATGGCTAGAGGAGAGGGGAAAGTCTAATTCTGAAAAGGAAAACACAAAGAAATGAAGAGATGCAGTAGAGAGCCACAACACTTTATAAATTAAGACAATGATCTTATAATTATGAATTTATGAATTTGGTTCGATGGATATTTTGTGTTATGAATTTGTGAATTTGGTTGGATGGGTATTTTTAGTGATGAATTTATGAATTTGGCTAGATGGATATATTTAGTGATGAATTTATGAATTTGGTTGCATGGATATTTTTTAGTATTGATTTTATGAATATAATAACCTATAATGATGAATTTATAATAGTATATATTTTATGACTATCTACTAGATCGTGATTTATCCTATTGGAAAAATGTAATTTATATATGCGTTAGACATAAATGAGCTTTTTGCTAATGTTTCAAGTATATTTTTGAGTATGTGCATGTATTAAAATTACATAGCTCTATATCTTAAATTTTAAAAATTTTATGTACACAATTTAGTTGAATGATGTATGCATGCATTATGCATCACACTTTTTATTTTAAATGTATGTACATCTTAAATTTTGAAATTTGTATGCAATATGCTCAAGTTCAATCAATGTATGTGTGTGAACCCAAACCTAGGTACCTGAAAAACAACATGATTAAACAAGTTAAACAATGAAATGCAAACCTAAACATGGATTCCCCATGAGATTCATTAACATAACTAAAATTAGGAAGAAAAATGCTAAAAACACTATGAAATCACAAAAACAAGATTGAATCCTAATTAAGCTAGCAAACTCTTAATCCCATGGGGTAATTGGTGCCAATTTGATGTGAAAATTTGGCCCTTTCCCAATCCCTAAGATGTAAGTTGATTGTTGTTGAAGATTGTTGATCCACTTTGGTGAAGAATGTGATAGCTCCAAGCCTAAAATCTGCAATAACCTAGCTAAGAACTCAAATGATGGATGGAAATGGCTAAGTATTTTAGCATGGTAACTTTGTTTAGAATGTGGATGATAAAATGAGGAGAGGAGCTCTTCATTTATAGATTGATAAGTTGAAGAGATGTCCAAATTTGAGAAATGTGGGACAAAGATTCAACCAATGATATGATGCCACTTGTCAAGCTATGAATGGATGATGGTTGTGCAAGATTTGGGGTTTGTGCCAATAAATGCCAATATTTGAAATTCAAATTTGTTGAAATGACATGTAAGAGGGAAGGGAAGTGTAATAAATGCCACTTGCCTTGCTGCAAAGGACATGTAAGAGTGGGTTTTAAATGCCCTGTTGGATGTACATGTTGACTTGAAATTTTAATTCAAATTGGAGAGAACACTCCAAAAAGAGTCTCAGGAGGGAAAATAGCCAGGGATTCTTAATAAATGAATTAAATCTATTTCTTCATGTAAAGCTGCATTATCTAGAGGGATGTAACATAGATTAGATTAAATTAATCAAAGGGTTAATTAATTTAATGGGGTACCGCGATTTATTTGCGGACTTCATTTGACCTAGATTTATGGATTTACTGGAAACTCCAAAATAAGAGAATACAAGAGGCCACCAAAATAAACGTTTTGACGACACTGCGATTTAAGCTAGATCAAACAAACAAGGTCTTTAATTTCCATTTAAATTTTGTTTCGATATATCTAATCAAATAAATTGATTATTTAATTAAATAGGGATAATTAGATCAGATGAATTGATTTAATTAACAAGAGAAAGTGACTTAATTTAGACAAAATGATTTATTTAATTAAGAGACGAATATTGATGAATTTAATCAGATAGGGGAATTTGATTAAATGGTTAGACTGAGGGATGATTTAGGAAGAAACGATGTTAGTAAGTTATGATTAGGTGCATGATGCTAATTAGTACATTTTTTATGTCTACATTTTGCCCCTCTTTGAAGCAATGCACTTTTTGCGTTGGTTCAAAGAATAACCGATCTCAATCAAAGCCAAAAAAGTTTTGATATTCAAAAGCTTGCCCCACTACCACATGGTGAGAGAATATGCCGTTATAATGCCCCCTCGAGAGATCGGACAAAAATTTCAATTTTTTGGGTGATCTCACGAAAAAGGTGACAAAGCACCTGGCAGGTCCAAAAGGGGTCCGAGAGGCTAAAAACGTGTCTAAATGCAATAAATCGATGAAAAAAAAGCCTTGAACAGACGAAAACAAGTTCGAGGGGCAAAAACCCTTAATAGGATAGCCCCAGAGGGTAAAAAAACCTAGTTTTTAGGCTTAAAAAGGGCCCAAGGGGTCACTTTCAAGTCATTTTCACACACCTCCGTCAGCAACCTCGAGATTTGAGCTCTAACCTCCTGACGATATGGCGCAACAACAGCTTCCCCTGCACATCTCTGACCGAGTTCAGACCTACCAGCGACCACCCGACATAGGTGCCCCGGTATGTGACCCTAACTGAAGCTTTGTTTTTCATTTTAACGCATTTATTGCATGTTTTAGGGAGAGCTCGCCTCTAGCGGCGCTATTATAGCACCGCTCGGTGTTTAAATTTCGCCGCTAAATGACTTTTTGCACCGTAGCGATGCAATTTGGAGTTTAAAAACTCCATCGCTGGGCTCAGGCTCAGCTTGGACTTGCGGACCAATTTTGGAAAAGTGTGTCACGCTGGTGCCCTTTTCGTGAAAACTGTGATGCTATGGGTGCAATTGCGACATAGCGGTGCCTTTTGGATAAAATCTGGGTCCAATGTCGTTGTTTGAGAAAACTCAAACTACGATGCCTTCACAAACTGCACCGCTTGAAGCAAGTTTGAGGCATTACGTCATGAATTTTTTTTTTAAAAAATTAGCATGTTGACTTTGCGTGATGTAGGACGAGCCTAGGGAGCTCTATTCTAGGGAGCACCGGTCACGAGATTTGGCAACTGTTCTTTAGGATCTTAGCGACAGAGACCAGGATTGACTGGGAGCTACAGGGCTTTGGCACATTGCCTATGCAGCACCTGTGCGCACCCACCTTGGGATGTTGTCAGCGCTAGTGGAGCGATGGCACAGTGAGACGTCATCATTTCATCTTCCTACTGCTGAGGTGACCATCACTTTAGAGGATGTCTGGTGGATTTTGCGATTGCCGATTCATGGCCGCTGGGTGATTTACGACATGGAGGGATGCACCTGCTGCACCCGAGTCCTTGCCACTAGAGTCATCATCTACTACGAAGGGCAGATCGAGTTAGAGAGGTATAGAGTGATTGCACCTCCCTTCTGCTGGGCGATTGCAGCGATTATTTCTGGTTTGGTTGCTCCAGATAGACGAGGGTGGTATTTCAGTCCTGGATGGGGATACTGCTGGGAGAGGATGATCTGAGACAGACCAGTCTGATTTGCATGGGGGCACGTGCTATTGGCCTCACTCTACAGAGATTTACACAAGTATGTGTATGCAGATGGCAGAGCGCTAGGAGCCGGAGTCACCTTGCTGCATGTCTAGGCATGGGAGCACATCTCTGTGCTACGTCCATGAGTGGTTCCAGTTTCGATGGGATAGAGGATGCCCTTGTGGCATGATATAGAGGGGGTGTGTATTTTACACACACTGAAGAGCATGGGATCCCCTACTGGAGGCGGGTTATTGATGAGATGCTCATTTTCACATGGAGACCATACCTCGGTCAGCCCAGATGGGTTGATGATGCAGACTAGCTCTTTTACTATCACCAGGATAGGTATATGTAGGGCCGAGAGCATACTATGATCGAGTGGTACCTACCTAGGTGTGTACAGTGTCAGTTCTGAGAGCCGCAGGATCAGCCAGATGATGGCTATGTGGCCATTTTTGCACAAAGTATGACACAGGTGGCATGGGGGCCAGGTATTCCAACTATAGAGGCAGTTGATAGCTTTCGGCAATTGGTGGCATGACCTTGGGCTTATGGTCAGGGTCCTGTAGATCCAAGGACTACACAGTCATACAGGGATTGGTTCAGGCCTCCCCTTCGGTTGACTATTCCAGGTGAGGACCCAGAGGCACACAATGGTGGTCGAGCAGGTAGGGGCGAGGACTAGGGCGGTGGATGAGGTAATGATTGAGATCCAATCCGGGACCTACCAGTGGTGCCCCCGCCACTCAGGGGCAACGGCGACGCCCCATGCAAGACTAAAGAGCGTGAGCCTACCGTCCTAACCACTAACACGAAAGCGGCGGAAAGAGGAAAACATTCATGCACACCCACGCAGCAATAACTAAGGTGGTTAACATATAGATGCCTTTACCTTGTAGTTACAAAAGTAATGTGTACAAGCAAAGGACGCGTCGAGAGACCAGTGCCTGAAAGTCAGGAGAGGGAAGGTCGTGAGTAGAGAGAGACCAGGCCATGCAGCGCATTAATGCATCTTAAAAGTTACAATACGTGGCTAACGAAGCTAGGGGCCATAGGTAAAGCAGTATGGAGAGTATGACCACCCTTCGTACAAAGCAGGTCCAACGCTGCAGAGGTCGCTGAGAGGCGTAGGAGCCTTTGAAAGCCCCGCCCATGATATGCGATCACTGTTCTGAGCAACTCGAAAGCAAAGCAAATAAAGACCACCAGGGTTACGTTACAATGAAAGGGGCGGCGCAGATCCGCAGTGAGATCGGGCCATAATCGAGATACTTATGATGACCCTGTGCGTTTATGTGTGGGCTCGCTTTTTGATAGTTCCATTTGCTACCTTGGCACCGATTTTAATGATCCCATCATTCCTTGCACCATGACAGCCGACAGACATGGTTTCACCTTGTTCCATCACGCACCACATCATGCCACGACTTACTCTGGCTACAAGCCATGGACGCCACGAACCACAACGACCATGACCCACATACCCACGCCTGCAGCGCTTATGAGATGATCTATGATGTGATGGATGTGATATGATGCTAATGAAATGGTAATATGAGATGCAAATGTTATTATGATAATGTATGTAATGATATTTCTAATGACTTCAAATGCTTATGTGCCTATTGCTTATGATTATCAGATGCTTATGTTCATACTATGCAATGATTTGTGGAATGGTAAATGTGAAATGTTTATGAAATGCAATGAATGATTATGCAATGATCAATGCAATGCCATAAGGTGCGATGTAATGAGTGAAATGTGATGTTATGAATGCACCTATTTAAAATGTGATGTGTATGTTTTCTAGATGATATGCTTATGCAATGGTTTCTATGTGTTATGCTTATGCAATATGCTTAATGATTTTATGGATGCAGGATCGATGATGATGATGGTGATGTTGATCAATTGTCATAGTACCTTGTTAGTGTGATTAGTAAGAAATGAAGAGGTTATTTCAACAAGACGCATGATGACACAAGTGCAAATGATGATGATGATGATGATTACTTTCCGAGGAATTGGGATTTTCAAAGGGCCAAAATTTCTTATGTTTGATAACACACGTGGTACGATGCATCAAGGTATAGTAAACCAGGATGGCGTGGTACCCAGTGTGATAGACTTTGACTCAACAATCAGATAGGAATATTCTTGTTCACACCTGACATACGGAAACCTTGCTAGGATGCACTTCAGAAGTTTCAGACACCTTGAGCCAAATCACGGAAGGTAAACCTATCCCTGTAATAGTCAACAAGTTTCCCTAGACCTCTTCCATACATACCTAACAAAGCAAGTATTTACCAAGGTTATATTACAAGAACGTCCAACAAGCACAATAGACAAAAGATAATGATCATTGCCCCATTCCTATTTCTCTAAATCCGCTGCTTTGGGATATCATCGAGACGTCCTTGGAATGAGCAAAAAATAAGATAAGTTAAAAAGATAAAGACCAAGTAAACAAACAAACTGATGCTCTTCAATACCACTAATAGAAAAAGGATATGTTTTCTAAGGATGATGAACGAAACTTATTGCCAAAAGATAATGCCCATTGTAGGAAGGATTCATCCTAAGACATGTTAGTGGATGGTGGCACGTCATTTCGTTTATCCAAAGTGTTCTTTTTGTTAACAAATGCCCTGTGTAGCAAGGATTCATCCTAGGACTGTTTGGATGATGAGTTACCGATACAAAGAGACACCCAGCTTGCCTACGTACTGACTTAGGCTTTAGACTTGACGTTTTGAGTTCTACCTTTAGACTGCTAGACTTGTTTCTGATTGTTTCACCAAAGGTTGATGATGACGATTAGTTTATTATGGATGATATTTATTGTGGGTGCAAGCGAGATGAGGTGGATGGATTTTTTCAAATATTTGGATGTTTTTGGTGTTTCGCAATGTTTTGAGGCTATTTTTGGTATTTTTTGAGGTTTTTCCAAATGTTTTGATTTTATGTTTTCCAATGTTTTGGGGATTTTCTGAGATTTTGACCGAGATTAACCTAAAGACCTATCCTAGGGGTCTCGAGGGTTGATAGACAGATTAGCCTTGCCTACGTTATAAACGTAGAAACCACGTAGTTCGACTGACAACTCGACCGATTTACAAATGATGATATACATGATGAAATGTTAGTTTATTATGATGGACTCCTATAGGACTGACCTAAATGTCTTGGGGGATGATCAAAGATCAACCTTGCCTACGTTCAAGCTCAGAGACGACGTAGTTTGACAAGACGACCTTGTTTTTGGCTTTTTGAATGACCTTTTGATTTGTTTCTGGATTTTCTGATGTTTTGAATGTTTTTGGATTTTCTGATGTTTTGATGTTTTTGGATTTTCTAATGTTTGAGGACTTTAAGACCATACACGAATCTGATCCAATGAGAACGTGCCCCCAGCATGATGCAATAGACTACCCCGATAAAGGTAGGACAAACTGACCTTGAGGATGGGCCGAGTAGTACTAGAAGGGATCATGATACGAACACAGGACCAAGCTATGGTGCAGATGCGAGTGGATGAGTGATGGATGGAGACCTGAATGCGATGGATGATGGAAGCGAAATGGAGGGATGATGAAATTCAAGCCATAAAGATCCTAGTGGATGGATAGTGCTTATTTACGCAAGGCACCTGTTTGCCAGGTTTTCACCAAGGTACTTGCCCAAAGTGCCACCAAAGTGGTTTTCACTAGAGGACAATTTTTTTGATCCTTTTTCTAATTTTTTTGGATTTTTGTTTCACTTTTTTTTTTTGCGCCAAATAAGACACCCTTATTTGTAAGAAGTTTCTCACCGGTAACCATTTTTTTTCAAGACTTTTTTCATTTTTTTGATTTTGGTTCTAGATCGAAAGAATTAGGCATAAAACTTTTTGAGATGGGGTTTCATCTGCTGGCTCCTCAGAGGTTCCCGCTCGTGTTGATAGTTGATATCCCCATTTATAGTTTCGATGATGAAAGCGTCTCCAACTACTAATTGGTCTGAACTCTGCCTTTGCCGCTAGATTTGGGACATTCTTTCTATCTTTTCTTTTTACACCGGCCAGCTTCTCCGACTTGGAAAGTCCTGCTTCTGATCCTCTTGTTGTTGCTTTGTTTGAGTCTATTTTGATAGACTTGTAAGTGATTCAAAGCATCGATCCTTCTCTCATCTAGTAACTCTAGCTTGTTCAGTCTTGAGACCCAATATTCTTCATTAGTGATGAGATTTTGCAATGATATTCTAAGGGATGGGAGCTCGATCTCAATGGGGAGTACAACTTTTGATCTGTAGACCAAGGAGAATGGGGTGGTGCCAATGGGTGTGTGGATGCTGGTTTGATAAGCCCAAAGGGCGAGATTAAGCTCCAAGTGCCAGTCACGACCTACGTCATTGACTATTTTCTTGAGGATTTTGAGGATGGTTTTGTTCATGGCTTCTGCTTGGCCATTTCCTTGGGGATAGTACAGGGTGGAGAAGCGATGCTGGATTTTTAATTTCTCGCACAAGTCGCGAACCTCCTGGTTCTTGAATGGTGTCCCATTATCTAAGATAATGGCTTGTGGAACACCATAACGACAATGAGATAGTTCAGGATGAATTTTGAGATTTTCTTCCCAGTGATTTATGTCATGGGTATGGCTTCCACCCACTTTGTGAAGTACTTAGTTGTAGTTATAATGAATTTGTGGCCATTGGATGAGGTAGGTGTGATTTTTCCAATGAGATCAAGTCCCCATTGCGAGAAGGGCCATGGTGTGATGATCGAGTGAAGCTCTTGAGTTGGAGCATGGATGAGGTCCCCATGCTGGTGACATTGTAAACACCTCTTAGCATGATCATGTGCTTCTCTTTCCATTGTGACCTCAACAATTTCTTGGCAATGGTCATTCCACTCGAGTGTGTGCCACATATATCATTATGAACCTCGGTTAAAGTGGTTAATGCCTCCTCAACATTTAGACAGTGTAGTAAAGTGCCCTCTATGCTTCTATGGTATAAGGTATCACCTAAGATGACAAATCTGGATGCCTTTTTGATAAAGGTTCATTTTAGGCTTGATGGTAGGTCAATGGGTATGACTCCTATGCGAAGATATGTATAATGTCATGATACCAAGGATCGCCAGGACCAATGATTTGACACACATATTCTAATTTCGGTACCTCGAATGTGGGAATGAGAAGCTGCTCGATCAGAAATTCGTATTTTGGCACGTTGTGAGGGATGTCAACTAGAGACCCAATTGCAGCCATAGCATCAGCGGCTCTGTTGTTGGTTCTTGGAATTGGCTCAAATGTTATGTCGATGAAGGATTCCTTTAGAGTCTGCACCAATTTCTTGTATGGGGTTAGCTTGTCATCCTTTGTCTAATATTCATTATTGACTTGATTTATGATTAACTGTGAGTCGTCGTAGACCTTGAGAGTTATGATATTCCATTGCACTGCTATCCTGAGGCCTATAGTCAAAGCCTCGTATTTTGTGATGTTGTTAGTGCAAGGAAATGCCAATTTGTATGACTTTGGTATGCCATCCCCTTGTGGGGTGATGAAGAAGACACCAGCTCCTAATCCATGTTGGGTGTATGAACCATTGAAGTATAGTTTCTAGTGGTTCGCTATGTTGAGGTTAAAGATGGATTTGTCTAGAAATTCAGATACAAGAGGATTCTCCACATAAATAGGTGCCTCTACTAGTTGATCTACAATAACTTTACCTTTAATGGCTTTTCTTTCCACATACTCAATGTCATATTCTGATAGTATCATGACCCATTTTTCCATTCTGCTAGTTAACATTGCCTTTGATAAGAGATATTTAAGGGGGTCAATTTTAGCAATGAGCTTTATCTTGTGTGCTAGCATGTAGTATCTAAATTTTTGGGATGTAAACAATACTGCGAGGCATGCTTTCTCAATGAATGAGTAATTTAGCTCATGACCTACCATTGTCCTACTAATATAGTAGATGGCCCTCTCCGTTCCATTTTCATCATGCTGAGCTAGGAGAGCTCCAAGGGCTACTGCTATTGCTGATACATATAAGATCAATGGATTCTTTGGGATGGGTGGCATTAGGACTGGCGGTGTCAGTAGATATTCCTTTATTTTGTTGAATGCCTCTTCACATTTTGCATCCCATTTGTATGCTACTCCCTTGTGGAGTAGGTGAGAATATGGATTCTACTTATCTACTAGTTGTGCTATGAATCTTCTAATGGATTGGAGGCTGCCTTGGGGACCTCTCAATTGTTTTCATGTCTTTGGTGCGTCCATCTCAAGGATTGCTTTGACTTTTACTGGATCCGCTTCGATAACCCTCATGGACACTATGTATCCTAGTAGTTTACCTGATTGTATGCCGAAGACCCACTTCTTGGGGTTTAGTCTGACTTTGTATTCCTCCAATCTGTCAAAGATAGCACTGAGGGTTGTTATATGATCCTGTCTCTTTCTCAACTTGGCTAGAATATCATCGACATAGTCTTCAACTTTTTTGTAAATCATGTCATGGAATATTAGTGTCATGGCCCTTTGATAGGTTGCACCTGCATTCTTTAGGCCAAATGGCATCATGTTCTAGCAGTATGTCCCCCATGGACAAGTGAAAGTTGTCTTGTGTTGATCCTCCTTTGCTATCATGATCTGGTTGTATCCTGAAAATCTATCCATTAGCGATAGCATCTCATGCCCTGCTATCATGTCTACTATCATGTCAATGTTAGGGAGCAGGAAATCATCCTTGGGACATGCTTTGTTCAAATCTCTAAAATCCGTACATATTTTGATGTTTCCATTTGGTTTTGAAATAGGTACTAAATTTGATACCCATTCTGGATAATCAATTGGTCGGATAAATCCTGCATCTAGCAACTTTTTGAGCTCCATTTTGACCAACAAAGCAATTTGAGGATGCATTTTCCTAAACTTCTGTTTGACTGGTTTTGCTTCTGGATATACCACTAAGTGATGACCACTGTCTCTGGATCTAGCCCTGGCATATCAACATAACTCCATGGGAAGTTTATTTGTCTTTCCCTTAGGAATGCTGCTAGGAGTTTTTTCTCTTCTGATAATAGTGATTCCACATAGAATGTGATATGCGGGGTCTCCTCTGTTCCTAGGTTGACTGGGTTGCATTTTTCGGCCAAGATAGCTGACTTCTCTTGATGAATAGCTCTTAGGGGAAGATTGAATCCTTCATCCTCAAGCGCCTCAGAGAGGTTTTCACCATTGGATATGTCCTTTCTTTTTACTATTTTCTTGTCAGAGAATGCCATAGTGTGGTTTTCACTCAAGGACTTGGATATGATTCTTAGTTTCTCACTTTTGCGACTGAAGGATTCAATCATTTCCCCAAAATAGGCGTGTGTGTCCAACTCCATTATAAAGCCTACTTTATGATCTCCATCTGGAATGTTATCTCTCAATCCCATGAATTCTGAGAATGCTTCATCATTTTTGAATGTATCGAGAACTAGTGGTCCTCGTTGGTCATAATCGATCAGCTGGGGGTAGACTAAGCGGATCTCATGATTTTGACTATCTGGTTCAAATAATATGGTACTAATCATACACAAGGTGGTATCTTCGAATAACCTAGGTAGATTAGATAAGGTATCTTCATCATCGCTACTAATATAGGGCTCAGTTATAAAATTATGTGTGTCCCTACTTGTGACTATTGGTGAGTGTAGCTGTACTGCATTGGCTAAGGAGAGACATTAGTGGCTCTAACTGGAGGACCTTGGCCACGTATGGTTATCCTTGGAGTGGCACATCCAAGACCAAGATTTGTTATGGGTCACGTCTCTGGCATGATTGGTGTTATGAGGCTATTATCATTTTGTCCCAGTCTCTGATTGCGGTCATAGCCCATCGCAAGCATCATGCGTAGGCCTTTGCTTCTTTCGACCATTGGTAGATTAGCTGCCGATCTTTCATCTTGATACAACATGTTTGATGGATCTACTTCAATTACCTCATGGCCATGGTCTCCCCATCTTGTGAATTTAGGATAATCCTCAGGATACGTTTGTGATGTTGAAGCTTAATTTTCTTGTGGGTGTCCTCGTGATCGTGGAGATTGTGGTAACTCTCCTATCACAAAAGCATTGTTAGGGAGCCTATAACTTCCACAACTATCCTCCTGGATGATGAGCTTGATATCAGATATGGTGGGAATGGTGGGTGTCTCTGTCACAGAAGTGGATGTGAGAGTGGCGGGATCGATGTATGATGTGGATGGGCCTTCATCATTTTTCGGCACTTGGGGGATTTTGTAATATTTGGCTTCAAGGTTCTTACGGTATGAAAATGGCTCAGGATCTCCATGGACAGTAACCTCTTGTCCATTATGTGTGAATTTCACACATTGGTGGAAGGTTGATGCTACGGATTTCATCACATGAATCCATGGGTGTCCTAGGAGGATGTTGTATGGCAATTTGAGGTCCAAGACCTAACATGTGGTTTCCATGAGTGTTGGCCCTACTTGGATAGGGAGCTTAATTGTGCCCTGAGACACTCTTTCTTGATCATCATATGCTCTTATTGTGATGCCCTTGCCTTTGTCAATAGAATCTTCTGCTATTTTCAATTGTTTGATTAGGCTGAGAGAGCAAATGTTCAAACCTGCACTCCCATCCACAAGGACCCTTTTGATTTTACTCTTGTTTACAATGGCTTCTAAATGAAGTGCGTAGTTGTGAGATAGTTGGGTGGGGAAATCCTGGTCAAAAAATTTAAGGATATTAGGTGTGATGATATTTGTGACCATAGCTTGGAATTGTTCCGCATCGAGATCTGCGGGGACAGTGGATGAGGCTAATGCTTCCTCAAGGATCTTTTTATGTACTGATGAGATTTTTAACAACTCCATGATGGTGATGTGTGTTGGAATTCTTTTGAGTTGGTCTACAACATTGTAGCTATAAGGAACGGCTCTTGATGAAGGGACCCTATTTGGTTGGGATGATCCTGCAATGGTGACTTTTTCGCCTCTTGTGGTGACTCCACAATCTTCGACATGGGCGCCTTTGATAGTAATAACCATGTAGTCTTTATTTAGGGAGGCAACGACTGTTTCATACACGTGATTTACACTACCCTTCCCTTTATCATTTCTATTTCCTTTGTTGCCATGATTCAGCATCGGATTCATGTAGATTTTAAGGTCCTAATTTCCCGTAGGCTATTCCACATTTATGATTCTTTTGTCAATGATATCTTGGATGATATTCTTGAATGTCATGCAATTTTTTATGGTGTGGCCTTTGATTTTGTGGAACTCACCCAATTGATTTTCATTGTACCAAGGAGGTTTGACATCGGGTTCTTGGTAGTTCTCGAATGTAGTTTCTTTGATGAGTTTCTCGTCGATCAACCTTTTCATGATGTCCTCCAATGGTTCCCCCAACATGGTGTATTTTCATTTTGGATAAGTTTTGTGTTGAGGTGGTCCTCTTTGGTCATTGAGGTTATTGATGGTTGGGTTGTTGTTGGGTTGGTATGTTATGTGATGAGTGTTTTGGCGTTGTGGTTGGATTTGCAGTGCAGGTGTGTTTTGGCGTGGACCACTAATGACCACCTTGGCATCAACGACGCCATCATTAGTGATGTTCTTATTTCTCACCCATGTTCAAGGTTTATCATTGTAATTTGGTGGTGGGCAATTGTTTTGCTATTCATGATATGGCATTGATTCGGTGGGTTGGGTTGCAAGGGCTCTTTCGATGCTAAGCGCCTTGGAGATCAGTTGATCATAGGTGGTGATTCCCTGAACGTTGAGGTGGAATGACAAGTGGCTTTCAAGGTTGGTGATGATTGTGCAGACTTGTTGTTCCTCTAGCATGGTCCACTTGCTCCGATTGGCCTTGGATCGCCATCGTTGAAGAAATGAAGCAAAAGATTCATTTTTTCCTTGTTTTAGAGCATATAGTTCTTCGAGACTGACATCCATTGCAATGTTACATGAGTAGTTTCTAATGAATTCATCTCTGATTTCCTGAAATGTTCTGATGCCTGTGGGTAAGCGAGAGAACCATTCTATAGCAGAGCCTGCCAAGCTTCTAGGAAATAGTCACATCAGATAAGTATCGTTGTATGTGACCTCCATGCAATAAACCTAGGATTCCCTGATGTGATCTTCAGAGTTTCCCATCCCTCAATATTTGTCAAATTTGGGGATCTCAAATCCCTTAGGGAATGGTTTCATTTCTAAGCTCCTATCAAATGGATAGGGACACAAGTTGCTTGATGTTTTGGTTGTTTGCCCCGACTGAAGGTCGAGCACTTTTTGTGATAACAACCTGAGTTGTGTCATTACATCGCCTTGCGGGTCAGGGGGTGGGATGAATATGTTTTGAAGTGTTGCAATCGTGGTTTGGATAGATGGGTTGGTTGGTGCATTTTTCAATGGTATCAGTATGTTGTGGTGGGCGAAGTAGGCTTCTACTTGCTTTTGGATGAACAATGCTTGTTGTTGCTCTTGTTGTTGTTGCACTAGGATTTGTGCTTGTTGTTGTGCTTTCTTTTGTTCCAACAATGCTTGTTGTTGTGCTTGCTGCTATGCTTGTTGCTGTTCTAACAATGCTTGTTGTTTTGCTTGTTGTTGGGCTACCAATTCTGCTGCTTCTTGTTGCTCTTGGTATTGCTTTAGTGCTTGTTGATATGCTTGCATTTGCACTGCTTGTGCAAGAAGTTGTGCTTGAGTGACCCTTTGTGCTTGTAATACTTGTGCAGCTTGGGTGGCTTGTTGTTGTTGCTATTGCAATAAAGCTTGGGCTTTTTGTGCTTGTTGCACTTGTAATGCGGCTTGTGCAGCTTTGGTAGCTTGCACTGCTTGAATGGCTTGTTGCACGGCTTTTTGTTTCTGCACTTGTTGATATCCTCTTTAAAAATTGGCTTGTAATGTTGTGTCAAATTGGTTTGTTGTGGTGAACGTTGGTGGTGGTGGAGGTGATGGTGGATTTGGAATGGTGGTAGATGATGGTGTTGTGTTGATATTTTGCATGTTGGATAATGGTATTGATGTGATGAGTCCTTGAGAGACCATGTTTTGTGATGTTAGGGGGATGTTTGATGATGTTTCGATTTCTTGTGTGTTTGTCATTTGTTGTTGCGATATCAACAAAAAATTTTGTGTGTTTGGTGCAATGCTTTGATTGATGGTTGGGATATAGGTTTGATTAATACTTGGTAGGGGGAGCCTAAACCAAGAAGCAGTGTGGATGATAATGGTAATGGCGGAAGAGGTGGAAATGTGAGGGGGGTGAATCCTTGCGAGAGTGTTGTGGTGTTGAAAATACCCCTTGGTCTGAACATGTCTCCCTCCTCTTGTGAATTTGTGAGAAGGGGTGTTTGTGGTGCTCCATGAAAAGATGTTGTTGATGGGTCATAATGTAATGTGAGAGAAATGTTCTTTTGTAAATGATTTTTTGGTATGTTTTGTTCCAAGGTTGTGTTTGCATCCACGTTTTGGTTATTAACAAGGGATGTGCTTGAAGAGCATTGAGAAACATGCTTCCCTTGTTAACATTTGGTTGTGTTGGAGAAAATGATGTTGTGATTTGCGGAATATTTTGTGTGGAATTTTGAGATGGAGTTGTGGATGAGTTGGGGATGGTGGCTGAAATTGGAGAAAATGATGTGTCTACTATGGTGCTCACATCAGAATTTGAAGGCAACTTGGCCCCTTGTTTTGCTAGTTCAAGCATGTACAACAAAGGGTTGAGTCTCATCATGATGTTGATGATTCTGTGGTTGTCTGGATTTTGGAGCATTTCTGTCATTTCCTCACGAGACATTCTGAAAGTGGGGTCCTGTCTTGATTTTCTTCTTGGGGATGTTGTGATGAGAGAGTCAATGGGTTGCTTGATTCTGCTGGATTCATTTCTGCATTGGTTTGACTAAGGTCACTTGAAGCGGGTGTTTCTTTGTTGGCTTCCATGGTCTTCTTGTATTGAGATCTTGTTTGGACCATAAAATAAGGATCAAGAATATGGGAGACGAATCTCTTAATTCTTTGGATTTTATCACTATTTTATGTCCCAAAGTGCAGAATTTTAGGATGCATCTTGAGGATCAAAGGGGATGATATGATAATGATGTTAGGAATGGATGATATGGATGCTTTTGGACTTTTGATCAATCTTGAGTAAGACACTGGGATTTTTGGATTTTGATTGGATTTTGAGATTTTGAGGTTTGGTCCTTGACCTTGATTTTCTTTTGATTGGGATGTTTTCAACAAAAAGACCCTAAGATATTTGATGATGATCTAAGAGGTAGATTTGTTCAAAGGATGATAATTTGGATAAGTGTGAAGAGAAGGATGCATCTACCCACACCTATTCAAACAAGATGATAGCTTTTGCTAAGTATATGGAGAAGGATTCATCTACATATACTAAGCTAGGCGAGATGATTTGGATAACTTTGACCAAGAATATGCAAAATGATGCATCTACACATGCCTAGCCAAAGGTGTTTTTGATAATGTTCTCAAATATTTTGCCATAAAGCCTAGTATCAAGGATGATTTCAAGATTTATCAAAAGGTGATGATGTGGTGAATTTTGCTTTGATGTTTAGGTGGATGGATGAAAGATTTTGATAATGTTTTGACCCTAAGATGAACCTAAAAGGACACTTCATTTGTTTTAGATCTAGGTATTGAAGAGCATGCAAATGCTTCCTAATGACCTTTGTGACCAAGAAACGATTTTATGTGAACAAGGATTTTCAATCAATGATTTGTGCTTTTGGGATTTTGGTGAAGTTTTCAACACACATGAAAGTTCATTTTGCTTAGCTTTTCTTAATGTCTTTATTTTACCAAAACACTTTCTTCAATTAGGTTTTCAAACTAAAGATGTCCAATGTCTTAATTTCTTCAAACCCCACAAGATATGTTATGTGGAAATTTACTGAACTTAAGGCAAGGGGTTTTCCTATTGTTTACTTAAGAAGACAAATTGAGATTTTATCCAATGCTCAGAAACCTCTAAGGATGTGAATCCCAAGGGAAAGCAATAACATATGGATTGAGTCAATGGTATTTGTCTTCAAAAGGGTTTGAAATTTGGATGATGTTAAGTGTTTGTTTTCATGATGTTTTGAACAAACAATGCATTTTGTAACTTAAGAATAAGTACAATCCTATGGATGTGAAGACAATATTTGTTGGATTCCCACTTGGACAGAATCCAGCTAAGCTTATCTCTAGCGAATGGTTAGATGCTTGACCTTGGCTCCCTCACAACACTCACTTATCACGGGGCATCCAAGCATCGACACCATGAAACTCCCATGGCATGCTTTCTATTTCTACTAAAAGACTGTAAAAGTGTGGGGCAACTTTAGAACGACCATTCTTGCACCAACAAATAGATCAAGGATTTTGGCAATTCTAAAATATGGGTTTTAATTAGGACTTTCCATTTGTGGAGATTGACCCATCCGACGAGAGTCCCTTTTCAGATCCATCTTGTGGAATCAACCGCATTGATATTGGCGTTTCTTCCAATATCCACATTTATATCGGCTGGAAATACTCTTGGCATTAGATTGTTGCTCCGGTTGAGTCGTTCCCTTGGGTGATTACTTTTTCCCACAAGGCAAGCCCTCTAAGATAAAAAAAAGTGAATGAAGAACAAAATTCGTAACTCGATCAATCTTTGATGGCAACAAAGAGAGAGAATGTACGCGAAAATGCCTCCACTCACACTTGCACAATAGTTTGTTCGATTTTAAGCCCAAATTGAAGTGTGGGGGTGATTGCTTTATCTCAACCCAAAGTCATGGAAAAGACCTTTTGATTCTCAAGATCTCTATAAAGCGCGAGAGAAGCACATACGTCCTTTTCCAATGCCTTTAGTCTAAGTAAGCCCTCACAAAAACACAACTACACTTGTTCTTTTTAAACCCTCAAAGAAAAATGTGAGTACATTTTAAAGCACCAAATGAAGTGTGAAAATTTTCCTTGTTCAATTGTTAATCCAAAACAAAATCTAGTAAGTTGTTGATCCTAAGGTTCTTTTTAATCCCTTTGCAAGAAATAAACAAAAAAAGAATCCTTTTTAAACCCAAATGAAAGCTAGTGTTCTAAAGAAAGAAAAGGATGACAAATTCTTTGAAGAAGTGTTAAACAAACACTTAAGTGTTAAAAAAACACTTTGGTTAGACCCCATATCATCTCCATGCTTCTCCTTCCTTTGCTTTTGGCTTCCAACCTACAAAATAGAAAATAATCAAATTCTAGAAAAAAATACATAAGTTAAAAAACCAGAAAATAGTAGATAAATAATTAATGAATTAAAGCACATGCTAAAAAACTAAATTATCCCTTTTTCTATTTTCCAGCGTCGCAATTCGTGAAGGCGTCATTGTTTTTTCCTTCCAGTGCCGCTTTACCAGTCAGTGGCACTCTATGTCGGGATAGAGAGCACAATTGCGTCACTCTTTTTGTCCAGCGGCCCAGTTCTTGAAAGCGTCAGATTTTTGAAATTTTTGAAATAGGGTGAGATCGGCAAGTCCAGCGGCACAGTTTTGAATTTGAAATTTTGGTGGGATGAGCCCAACGGTGCTAAAACAGTGATGTTGACGAGCCCGCGGTGCTGAAACTGCAACGCTGACGAGCTCACAGCATGAAAATAGTGACGCTGACGAGCCCGCATTGGAATTTCCTATGTCTCAATAAAAATGTAGAATTTTCACAAAAAGGTTAGAATAAATGGAATGATGCCCTCCTTCTAGTGCCAAATGTGTGAACCCAAACTTAGGTACTTGCAAAAAAACATGATTAAACAAGTTAAACAATGAAATGCAAGCCTAAATATGGATTCCCCATGAGATTCATTAACATAACTAAAATTAGGAAGAAAAATGCTAAAAACACTATGAAATCACAAAAACAAGATTGAATCCTAATTAAGCTAGCAAACTCTTAATCCCATGGGGGAATAGGTGCCAATTTGATATGAAAATTTGGCCCTTTCCCAATCCCTAAGATGCAAGTTGATTGTTGTTGAAGATTGTTGATCCACTTTGGTGAATAATGTGATAGCTCCAAGCCTAAAATCTACAATAACCTAGCTAAGAACTCAAATGATGGATGGAAATGGCTAAGTATTTTAGCATGGTAACTTTGCTTGGAATGTGGATGATGAAATGAGGAGAGGAGCTCTTCATTTATAGGATTTCAATATGAATGAAAGTCCAATTTTGAGCAATGTGGGACTAACTTTCATCCAATGATATGGTGCCACTTGTCAAGCTATGAATGGATGATGGATGTGCAAGATTTGGGGTTTGTGCCAATAAATGCCAATATTTGAATTTCAAATTTGTTGAAATGACATGCAAGAGGGAAGGGAAAATGCAATAAATGCCACATGGCTCAAGGCAAAGGACATGTAAGAGGTTTTAAATGCCTTGTTGGACGTACATGTTGACTTGGAATTTTTAAATTCAAATTGAGGGAATATTCAAGATGAAGCCACGAGAAATAGGGATTTAATAAAAGAATTAAATCTATTTTCATGTGCAACTTGCATTATCTAAAGGATGTGACATGGGATTAGATAAAATTAATCAAGGGTTAATTAATTTAATGGGATATTTGATGATGACTTATTTGACTTAGATTTATGGGTTGTCCAAATAAAGAGGGAATATGAGTTAATTAAATAAAGGTTTGATTTATTATTTAATTAAAGGTGTTTCAGATTAAATCAAATAAGGTTTAATTTATTTAATTTAATGGATAGACTTTAGAGATTTAATCAAATAAATTGATTGTTTAATTAAATAGGGATAATTAGATCAGATGTATTGATTTAATTAACAAGAGAAAGTGACTTAATTTAGACAAAATGATTTATTTAATTAAGAGACGAATATTGATGAATTTAATCAAATAGGGGAATTTGATTAAATGGTTAGACCGAGGGATGATTTAGGAATGTTAGAATTGGTTATGGATGCCACCCAAGATCTATGGACCAAATGGAAAGCACAAAGAAAAGAGAGAGAATATGACAAAAGGTAATAGAATTGTATTCAATGTCATTAATATGATATCTGATACAATGATTATGATTGATTACAAATGAGAAAGACCCCTTGGTTATATAGCCAAGGTGAGAACATAGAAGGGCATAAGATTATGACAAGTGTCAGAATCTTATGACATGAGACAACTAGGAAAACTTATCACTCCACCAAAGATGGAGAGATAATCACATGATGTGTCCACAAAAGGTGGAAATGATGAGGTGATGACATGTCAAGTCCACCAAAAGTGGAAATTCTCCAACAACCTCCTATGTGGTCCCTAAGTAAACTTAACTAAGGTGTAATCATGACCTAGGACAAGGTACAAAACATTTAATTACACCAACACCCCCCCTTAAGTGCAACTTAGGGAGAATGTACACAAATACAAACAATGCAAGATGGGTCCCGGCTACTAGGCCATGTTGGGTACCCATGTACATGCAATGCAA